>OVAN01006418.1:0-21362 GCA_900406275.1 Anastatica hierochuntica
GACGATCCATTAACGACGATTTTGATTTCATCGTTAATTCGTCGTTAAGGCCGTATACCGACGATTTCTATCGTCGTTAAACGTCTGTTTTCTTGTAGTGGTTGTATTATGGAATTGAGATGGAGGAGATTTCACGGTCAATGGACAACGTCTCAAGCCATATCTTGTAGACATTGACTTCACCGAAAGGGAAGCAATTTCCTTAGGCAATTCACCTCCCAATTAATGTTAAAGGAGTCAAGCTAAAAACTATAAACAAACGGTTCCTGGGAGGCAACCCACATGGTTTTTAATTTTATTTTTAATTTTCTAGGACTTATTTAGATGCCTAATAGTTAGTTTTTATTTTTGCAGGATTAGAGAAAAAAAAAATTCCGGACTCAAGACAACAACAAAGGAACCTGAAAGCTGCTGTGACTGGGTGACGACTGACAAAATACTAGAGTCTTCCAAAAAGAGGCACTTGACGGTGTCATGAGCAAAATGCCTCAAATTCAACTTTCAACTTTGGGGAGAAAGCGAATCCAGATCATTTAAGCCATCTTCTGGACTATTCCAAACATTCATTTAAGACTTTGAGAAGAACGTTAAAGACCGCCAATCAAACTAAATCTTCAAATCAAAAGTTCTTGGAATAAAGTGATGATATCATGAAGAACAAAGAAGATATGTTTCAGAAATGCCATCAATTGATTATAGAGAAGCACTAAGAGCTATTTATTATGGAATCTTGGACATTCTTAAACAATACCAAAAGAGGTAAACAACCCCCATACTTCATTTCTTATAAACTAACACTATATGATAGGTGTTTTGCCCGAGAGAAACCGACTTCGTAACGGTCGAAATCAAAAGTTGCCCAGGGGATCAAGTTTCCTAATAAAAGAGACATGGGGAGTCAAGTACCTGCCAAGTAAATCAACTAGAACCATCGAAGATGCCCGAGAAAGTGACTATTATGTAAAAAACAGCCCGATTAGAGTTTTGATTTTTCAAATTATAATTTTGGCTAACATTATGTCTTTGTCGACTAGCCAATGAATTTGCCTAAGTCAATAGTGTCATTTTTAGATGAGAATCACATTGACGAAATGAAAATTAACCATGTAATCTCAAGGATCTGAGCAACAACAACCAACAATCTAAACAAGTTCTTAATTTGGTCAAAAAAGAAATTTCAAGAACATCTAAGTGACCGTTTTGATTCTTTCGGAAAATCCAACCATCAAAAATGTTTAAAAACATTTTGGTATCATGAAAGACATTGTGGAACATTTAAAGACCCATTGGAATTAAAAAAACAATCGAAATGTGAAATGGCCAAGGAAAAACCGAGAAACGGATAAGAGGAGTCACGACCGGGTGGCGAAGCACCCAAGACCGGAGTGCGCCACCAGGGAGAACACGACTGGTGCTAGATCCCTCCATGCATTGACTCGATCTTGCTCCAGCACCGTCCTAAGGAACTTCCAGCACAGGACGCCACCTCCTTTCTTCCCCCCGACCGGTCCTAGCCCTCTCGTGCCTCAACCGTATGTGGCCTTTCGTCTCCAGCACCGACCGCGATGATCTTGCCGTCCAAATCTGATCCTAAAACTCACGTAAACCGGTCCTACCTTTCCCCTACCATTTCCCCCATCCAAACATGCGTTTCCCCCAAGCCGTCCCACTATCCGACCATCAAGACGCATATTGGCCGAGCAAAACCAATCCGAACGTCCGTTTTCATATTTTCTTCCCTGAATCAATACCAAACTCAAAATCTTCAAGGAACAGCACCAAAATCACATCAAATTCATAATATTATTATGTTTTCAAGGTTGGGATGTTCTGGATGCAAGCACACGCTTGGAGCTTAAAGGATTATCAAACTGATACAATTTTTGCAAACAAGCCAAACTATTCCCGCCAAGTAAGGAACTAACCAAAAACATTTCAGCACTTAATACATGTTCTGAGGAGTATTTTGAGCCATCAATTCACTCCAAAAAACCCTATTACTCAAAGGCGAGGCTATGGAAACGGTATTGCGAGAAATTAGGCAATAAAGAAACTTTGAGAAAGAGAATCAATTTCAATCATGGCTAAGATGTACTGTGACCAGAATGAAGAGTATTTTGAAGCTACAAAAGATTCGATCAAGGTAAAACCGTTCTTCATCGAAATTCAACGGCTCAAAAAGGCAATCAAATGGACAACCCCGCAACCGGAGCATCTCAAGAGAAATCTAAGCCAAACAAACTTTCACGCTAGCTGGAGATTATTAAATAAATTCGTAAACATGAGAGATTGACTGGCAAAAACGAACACATGACTTTGGCTCAATGAAGACAAAAAACCGATGAATATTGTTGATTCAGAACTCTTATCCAAGAGTTGAACCAAGTTATACCACTGAAGATGCCTTGAAAAAGTGGGAATTTTATGAGTAATAGACCTGAAATTTTTGGAGGCGCAAACATTTCATGTTGGAGCACCCGATTAGCGAGAAACCGAAGAAAACGCGGCCAAAGCGAAATCAAGATCCGCCAAGCGAACCAAGCTTTCAAATTGAAGATTCATTAGTAATTAGAATAGGGAGAAGGAAATTCTCAAGAAACACCTGCCCTGGAATGGTCAAGATCACAAACATCTTTGTTTCTACGAAAAACGAGCCAAACTAAGCTTTACGGAGACCAAATTGGGCCAAATCAAACACGGTATGAGCTCCTATCTTTAAACTTTATTTTTATCACTAAAATATGCTATTTTGTGGTTGATTTTAATTTTGGATGAATCATTCTTCCCGGATTACAAAAAGGGACCATTGAACTTAATTTCATTTTACCGAACAATCACTTATGATTGTCCATCTCCAATATTTCGAACAATCAGCTAAGTTTTCTTATTTCCTTAACTTTTACATTAGTTATTATCTTCCTCACTTGATTTTACACTGCGACGTGTAAGTTAAGTCTGGGGGGATTCTTATTGTTACTAATGCTTGTTTTTCTTTTGATTTTCCACCTTTTTGAGTTGTTTTCAACAATTTTAAAACTAAAACGTTTTATTGAGTCAAAATCATTCTAGAAACGAGCTTAACTTTGAACTAACCACATGACTAATGACTAGTGTCCATAGTGTCTGTGTTTGACTATAGATTTACCATTCGGGAAAGCTCAGGTAGACCAGTTAACCAAGGCACCATATCACTTGATATCTGGGTAATACTAAGCCACTCAACACTTAATGAACTTAATTTTCTTTCCTTTGGGCTTGGTGTACATTGAATCAGACTTCTCTTCACATTCGAAAACATTAGTCTTTGGTTCCCTCTTTCCTTTTAATAAAAATCCTCAAAAAGATGCTTATATTTGATGAATTTTGGATGTAAGGCAATGAATGAGTCACTAAGTCAAAACGTGATTAAAAAATAAAATAAAAGGATAAATAAAAAAATAAAATGATATCCAAAAAAGCAGGAAAAAATCAATTCTCAGAGGCTGATAGAAAAAATAAAAGGATACCCTAGAAAAGTAGAGGGAAATAGCCTCTAAAAAGAATAAAAAAGTGAATAAGGAAGAGAAAATGAACCGATTGTGGGCTGTAAAATGTTAGCATCTTGATTGAGTTAAATCTATGTGTTCTTTGATCGATACTCCCTTAAAAAGACCACAAGCGGTAGACTATAGGAGTGGTTATGGAGACCCTGGGTCACACTTCCTGATTGTGGCTTAATTAGGAACGTTGCTAGACTTGTGGTGATTACTGAAGGTTCTATCTAATGTTGACTCTGGTGTTAGTAGATTACGACATTTAAAGTCACCTATAAGTTCAGGAAGTTCAGGTAAGTTTCCATGTTTTCAAACTTCTTTTTCTTCCTTGGATTTTCTTTGCTTGAGGACAAGCAAGAAGCTAAGTGCTGTGGAGTTGATAAATTGTACCTTTACATGTTTTTATCTTAGATTTTTATTCACTTTATAGCTTTTTATGATTTTATTTATCATAAGTAGTAATTTTCTCGTATTTGTAGTGTTAAAGGTCGTTTTAAGTCGAACAATGTATTCTAGAGCTATTTGGACTATTTAAAGCAAAAGTCAGTTTCCAAACAGTTTTCGTGCATCCGTAAGATCATCCCAAATGAAGTCATTCCAGTCAATGGAATATGATGAAATTTGTACTAAAAATAGCATTCTGAGTTAGCTTTTAAATGGATTTGGTTTCAAGGCAATTGAAGCTCTAGATCAAAAGTTATAAGCGTTTTAGTGAAGACTGGTCCATCTGACTTTAAGGATTCGATCCTTAAGTACAACCACAACCGTTGTGCACTTGTAGCATTGTGCTATTTCTCAGGGTAGATCTTTGGGAACATCAATTAAACATTTTAAATACCTTTTCTATATTTGGACAATTGTGCACTTAATATAATTTGTCCGAATTCATCAATAATGAACAAGACTCAAGGCATTTCACTCTTAGAAACAAGTGAAATAAGCATCAAACTATCACAAAAATGCCTGGCAAATAAAATCAAAAATCAAAGTTCCTTCCTTTTAGCTAATCAAAATCGACAACTTCATGCATAGAATTTTTAATGGTTACCAAACATATATATATATATCTATAATTAATTTTCCTTCAGAACCAACTAAATTAAATTCCCTCAAAATTTCTTCAAGAACAGTCTTCATATGCATTATTTATCATGAAGAACAATTCCTAATTCAAGCTATTTTAGTTATTTTCAAGAGGTTCTAATGCATGTATACTCAACAATTATGCTTAATCTACTAAGATATCCCACAAACAACATAAATTCCACTTCTTATAGGCAAAATAAAAAATTCTATCTAAGAGAGAAGAAGTTTTGTATTCCATATCTTGATTTCTTGATGTAAAGAGGAGTATGGAGTGTAGATAGCCTTAGAAGAATGCTTGAAACAAGAAATGAACTTGCAAAGTTTTATCATTCTCTTCTTAAAATGCTAAGAATGAAATTTTCTCTCTTTAAAGATGATGATGTCAATATTTCTTAGCTAAAGGGAAGAAAAGTATCTTTCTCAATTCACATATGCAAAAATGATGTGTAAGTTTTCAAGTTAGTGACTTTTGAAAGAATTGCACAATATTCCTCACAAAATACTTCCTTAACCAATTAGCAAAAATTCTTTCAAAACTCACTTGAATTTGAAATTAAAATTGGTGGAAAAATATTTTATGTTTTTGAAAAGATTAGGACCAAAGGTTTATAATTGAGTCAAAGGTATTAAGTTATCTTAAAACGAGATTTTGCAAATTCACTCTTGAAGATGTTTTAAAATGGTCAAATGCAAAACTTAATCACTTGATTTTAGAGAACATACCTTATCATTTAGGAAAATTTTAAGTGTTGAGCCACTTTGGTTCACTAGAAATGTCTACACGATATTCCTTCTTGGTGTTTGATTCTTGCTTCGAAATGTTCTCCTTTTGTACCTAAGCTTAAAGCAAAAAGAATGACTTTGAAACCTGATCGTTTGAAGACATAACCTTCATTTATTGAAATTTAAAGACTTAAAACTTAAAGCATTAAGAGAGAATGCGTACAAACGATACTCTTGAGATTCCTCTCAAGTGCGCTTGTTTAAGTTCTTTAGCTTAACCTTTCTTCTTCTTGTTTTCGCGTTGTGGGCACGGACCACCTCCTCGTAGAATGGTTTTTTCACTATCTTCATAGCCCATTCCTTGATCATGGAAAAGTTCTTAACACTTTTGCCTTGTAGAAGTTGGGGTTGTAGCTAGCCTTGAAGTTTTAAGGTGGGATGATTTGAGTTTTCTCACGAACCAAATCTTGTTCAATGGAAGAAACTTTGACCTCTTCTTTCCCATAAAACCAATCCCAAACTTCATCTTTCCCAAAATTCTCATAGTTTTTTTCCTCATGGATTTTACCCGTTAGCTTAGCTCCTTTTTGGTACATTGTACCACAATACCCAATATCCTTATCAATATCAAGTATGGGATAGGATGATCCTTTGTCAAATTTCTTAAAAATCAACTCCTTGGCTTCAAAATAAATTATAACACCAACGATTAGCAAGAAAGGGGTTCCAAGGATGATGGGGAACTTATCTTGATTGGTCTTAGTGTCCATCACAACAAAATCACTCTTCACAAAGGTGTTTCCTACCCTTAACTCCATGTTTTCCAACCTTCCCATTGAACTTTTTTTGTAGCATGTCCCAAGAGTATGGAGTTATGTCCTTTCTTGATTTCATATTGTAAACCATGTTCCTTCCCATGGTCTAGATAGATAACATTCACATTGGCACCTATATCCGCTAAAGTATCCTCAAATTGATAGTCTTTGAGAGCACACGGTATAACGAATCTTCCTTAATCATCGCTCTTCTGTAAGCCCTTCTCAATGGCTCTAGTTTTTAGAATGCCAATAGCTTGTAATACCTTCTCTACATTGTCTATCATAGCCAACTTCTTGTCAAGCTTCACCTTAACCGTCCCATCGGTCTTAGCTTCCTTATACCATTCTTGTTGAATGGCTAAGTCGCCATCCCGTTTCAACTTTCTATAGTGTAGTCCAAAGATATCCTTCTTGAAATCATGAGGATACGGTAGCTTGGCGTTCAGAGCCACTAAACTCAAGACAGAAAGCTCTTCTTCACTAATATATATCCATCTCATTAGGTATGTCCCTAGGAATCTTTAGTTCTTCATCCTTTTTGAAGACTTTTTCCTTCTGAGCTTCCTTAGCATCATCATTACTAGCCTTTTCTTCAAACAAAGGCTCTTTCTTCTTCTTATCAAAATCGGCACCTTATTTGAGGGGTGGAGTGTCTTTCTTCTCAAGCTCCTTTTCGTTGGGAGCACTAGGTCTATCAAAATCTAGGTGAGATTTGGCATGACCTTCCTCTTTAAGAGGGGTTTCAAGCAATTCTATTTCCAATTAATCATCAAGTTCCTCACCAATAGGATTTGAAAAGAGATTTTAAAAATCATTAATGATATCTTTTTCTTCTAGAGTGAAGACAATACCTTCCCATGGTTTAGGATCATTGTTGATTTCTTCCAAGAGGACATGGCAATTGTCCTTGCTTGATCCTACTTTCTCCTTGACCACGACCATACCCTTTTGGTTGATGATTATGTCTCGGTACATAGCGTCCATCTTCGTATTCATTTTTCAAACCCTTCAAGTAACTTCTTGAGAATGAAATGGTTCTCTTCTTCTTTGGAAGATCCAACTTGTTTTTGAGGCTTTTTCTAGTAGCCTTATTTTGGTTGAAATCCTTATTGGTTAGACTTTGGGGGGGGGGGTAGACTTGATCTTGTTGGTTCTACACATAAGTGCTTTTATAGGACAAGTTGTTGTTTAAGGCTTGTATCCTTGGTTGAAAGGCTTTTGGAAGTATCCTCATTGGATGTAGCGTACTTCTTCTTGCATTTCAGTCCCTTGTTCTCCTTCACATTCAAATTCAAGAAAGTGAACTCCTCTCCTTGCTTGAGCAAAATCTCGTCCATTTTATCATTGAGCGCTATAATCTTATCATCATTAGAGCTCGTGCTTCTAACCGTTCTATCATAATCTTCTCCACTAAAATTGTCACTTTGCGCTAACTTTTTGATTAGTTTCTCTCCTTGCTCAGAAAAAAGACTAGATAAACTTCCCAGTGAAGCGGTGTTCAAAGCTAAACGGGACTGCTCATGGATACCTCTAAGAAAGATTTGAAGCAACTTGCCTTTGGTGATACCATGATAAGGGAATCTCCTAATGTAACCATTATAACGATCCTAAGCTTCATATAGTGATTCTACTCCTCCTCGGTTGAAATTAGAAATCTCATTTCTTATCTTCGTCGTCCTTTGTTGCAAAAACAATTTAGCCAAGAATCTCTTCTTTCAATCATCCCATGCTGTGATCGAAGATATCACAACTCTCTTCTCCCATTGTGATGCTTTGTCACCCAAAGAAAATGGAAAAAGTCAATTTGATCAATCCTCCGATACACCGTTGATTTTTACTGTTCCATACAACCTTTCAAAGTTATCTAAATGCTCAAGAGGGTTCTCCAATATTAGACCGAATAAACGAGCATTTTGGACTATGTTAATCAAGCTAGACTTGATTTCGAAGTTATTTTTGTGGATAGGTGGAGGTCGTATCCCAAATCTTTCACCATTTGTAAACGGTTCATCACACTCACTAATTCGCGCTTCTCCTTTATGTGGATGATTTGGAGGGTTTGCATGTTTCCATTATCACCAACTACTCCTTGAGGTGGAGGGTGTTGTTGTTCTCCTTGTTGGTTCTCCAATTTCTCTTGAAGATTACCTTCTTCCATGCCTTAATTCATCCCTAATCTAACTAGGTGGAATTGTCTTTCTCTAGCTCTTCTTTATCTTGAGTTTTCCCTTTCGATGTGAGAAGGATCAATATCAAGAAGCCTTGTATTTGTTTCACTTCGAGATCTTGTTCTCATGTACCTACTCAAACCAAAGAAAATTAACAAAAGAGAGTTAGATTATGGTTAAAAGAAACAAAAAGTAAAACCTAGTCCTTTGAAATCTAGAATCTCTTTGAAGATTCTAGCTAAATCTTAAATCCTTGTGCAACGGTGCCAAAATTCAATGATGCTCTTTTGGGCCTCTTAAATTGAGTTTAAATTTATATACTTAGGCCCAAAACCTCACTTAACCGCAGAGAACGGTGTTCGGTTGTTGTACTTTATGTATCGTCCAAGGATTTAAAAGGTTCTTAGAAAGAGTCTAAACAAAGAGAATGTACCAAGATTTCTAAGTTTAAGGTGGTTGATTTAGGTTGGGGTGTCACAAGTCTTAACTAAATCAAAACATAAACATAAGCAAATATATTGAAATTGCATAATGAAAGACTTAAGATAAGAAGGCAATAAGTAAAATGCGAAAGAAATGAATTTTAAATTAAGACAATACTAAAGATCGAATCTTGACACATAGCAATTGATGCAGACTCAATCTAGAACTATAATTGAATTAGACTACGATTTATTAGAGGATTGAAGCTATTCCTAGGCCAAAGATCCCTTTCTTATCGCTCTACCCACTATCGTGGTGAAGACCTATTCACCCATGTACATTATAAGGCTCAACTCTCGCTTCTTTCCAATCTAAACATGCAAGTGATAGTAATCTACAAGCCCTTATAGCCATTTAACACCTACAAACATCTACTCTCGTGAGACAAGATGAAAGACATAGACTTTGTTCTGTCAAGCATTTCATCGAACACTTTCTAGGCGTCAATGAAAAATATGTAACTTTTAAAGAACTAAACAAAATCTAGTAGGAATCTATGCAAAAATCTAGCTTAATCATCAATTACAATCCTAGATATAACCATAGCCTACTACATCTCAAAATCCTTAAGAGATATACTCGCTAGGATCCATGGAAATCCGAAGACAAAGATTGAGTCTTTGAGCTTCCATAACCTTAGATCTATAAATTAAAAGAAAGATAAGAAGAAGAGAGACACAAATCATAATTAAAAATATCCAAAGTATTACAAAGTTTTGATCTTGCAAAATAATGAAAAAACTCAAAGAAAATGAAAGATGCTCAAACGTTATGTTCTTGGAGGCTAAGAGGGGCTATTTATAAAGTGGGGGGGGGGTGTAGAATGTTTTCCTAAAGTAATTTTTGCTAGGATGCAAGCCACTACTGACCATATGTAGCTCACTATCAAGCTTCCTGATCGATAGTTTCTTGCATTACGCATCAATTGTTTTATGCGAGTAGCTATCGACTATATGTAAGCCACTATCGACCTGCTTGGTCTATAGTCCCTTGCATTGGCAGTCTATGGTAACTTCTTTACTCCATTGATTGCACCTTTGCTTTCACCCTTCCCATATGCATTTAGCTCCTCTTTCCCTTGATTCTCGGTCTCAAATCCATCTTAAATTCTTCCATTTAAGATTGATGCAATAAAATGTATGCAAATGAAAGAAAAATTCTAAACTGGATTCAATTCCCCAAATACATGAATTCAAGTGATTAAATGCATTATTTACAACCTAAATATGGCAAAAGCATGACTAAATTAAACCTAAAAATGCATGAAAATATGTACACATTAGGTATCAAACTAAAGATGAGTATAAACATTCAGGATGAAAAAGTGGTAAAATGGTAGAACACTCCTGAATGATAGTGGTTCAATTTCTAATAAAGGCCCTGATGAAAAAAGTATGTTTAGTTAAAAAACTAGACAAAATAGAGTCAACTTGTGATCAAATAAAGTCTACAAGCTAGAATTTTCTGGTAGGGAGTTCAATCAAATGGTTCTCCGACTTAATTGTACTAATAACTCAGCAACCAAAATGGTCATTAAGAATCAATAAAAGACTACAAAGCGAATAATCTATAATCATCACCAGGTTTTGTCTTCACCCCTATAGATTTTGATTCAATAAAAAAATTTTGATTTTGAAAATTTTGAAAACGATTCAAAATAACCAAAAGCAAAAGAAAAAATCATTAGTAACCAACACCCTTAACCAGACTTACTTCACACCGTCCTAGTGTGAGAATAAAAGGAAAGAAGGTATAAAAAGAATTAACACAAGAAAAATTCATTAAGAAAGAGACGATTAAGATGATACATTGTAGTGGCTTAGACATAATCCTGGTAAGAGGTTCGGTTCATTGATTTGTTCTTGCCATTCCTAAAAAACAATTACTGAACAACCAAATGAAAAAATAAAATAGGTCAACACATGATATATCTTCTTAACACTAAAATTGATGCAACAAATGTAGTAACTATGTTATAACATTAAATCATTATGACGTCCTAAAACTCCTAGAATTCAATTCTCATCATATTAGTCACGAAAAACACACCTCGAAAAACAAATCATCATTCCTTAGAAAAATTCATCACATATTCACCTAATGAATGCTTTTAACCCATTATGAACAACAATCAATATGAAATTGCAAGGTGAAATCAAATTCCTCAAAAATCCCAAATTCCTAAGTTTTCAAATCATAAATCATCCAATTTCTCAACAAAATATCACTTAAATTTGTTTCTAACCATCATAGGCATGCATATGAACAATTATAAACAAGAAACGCAAGATAAAATCGAGTTCAGTTTGAGTCACACAAAAACCCAATTTGAAACTCTAATTTTATGCATAATACAAGAGATAGAGAGAAGATACATTACTAACCCATCAAATTGTTAGTACCAGGTGAAAAAGCTCGAAAAACTAATCAAGTTAGACACTTGAATCAAAAAATTGGCTTAATATTGAGGACTTTAGAAAATTTTGAAGAATATATAAAAAAGGTTGAAGGGTTTGTGAAATTTTTTGGTTTTCATCTACAAAATTGAGTTAAGAAAATTAAAACATGTATTCTGTTCAATTTAAATGAAAATGAACCAAAATAACACCATAAATTGAACCAGTTTCGAAAATTTTATTTGCATTGATTGATTGATCACATTCCCACACTACAAATTGATCGATACGCAACGCATCGGTCGCTCGATCTAATGTTCATGTTTTTTTTTGTTTTGAAAGACCTTAAACACACGAAAGCTAAAATATGTTAGTGAAACAAAAATGGAAAACTAAATTAAAAAAATCTTAGCAGTGGGTTGCCGCCCACTAAGCGCTCTTTTAAAGTAATTAGTCTAACTTTTGGAGTTCGATATTAGTCTCGATAAACATGGTAACTTGCTCTATAAAAAGTCCCACCATCAAATATTTTGAGCTTCAGAACACTACTCATGAGGCCCTTAAAAGCATCCAAACCTTTCTCTTTCAACTCTAAGTTGAGAGTAGCACGAACTTTCGCAAAAGGCTTTAAAGTTCCTTTGTTTTGTACCTTATTCTCGATCACACCACTGGAACAACTACGCGGTATCAAAATCAAATGAGAACCGCCCTTGATCCTTTTTCACTTCAATTTCTCCTTAGCCTTTATACAGTACTTCTTTGTTATGATGCAAAAGTATCCATCAAGGACTTCCTTGATCTGGCTCTTATTGCTTAAGCTTACCTAAGAAAGAACTACATGCACAACCCCATCAATAACACTAACATAAGTAGCAAGATGTGTACCTTAATTTATGGGCATAACTTTGTAGTAGACATTCTCGTTGATGTTTGCAAAAGAAATCCTTACATTAGACAAACCCACTATTCCACCAGTTGTGGCTAAAAAGGCTCCCCCTAGCATCAACAACCTTTCCGAACCATTGCTCATCTCCACTATCTAAAAATCAGTATGAACAAGATGTTTCCCAACTTTCACATCTAAATTACTAATGGTACCTTGTAGAGACCTCGTGGAAGAGTATGCAAACTCCAAGGTCAGCTTGGGAGGTTTTGTAACAAGACTCAGTCTCTCACAAATGGCCTTTGACATCATACTAACCGTTGAGTAGTATCACAAATAGAATATGTAAGCTCGACTCCTGAGGTAAAGCATGGAACAAAAAAACTTCCCAGGGTCGTCTATCTTGGGTGATTTCTTCATATGTGAAGATGCATTCCCTATCCTTCATAAATGATGCTTTAATATTCTCCATAGTATCCTTGGTATTCTTGAAGAACTGATTTAGATCTTAATGCTCCCAAGCATTTTTAAACGACGTACTAGAAGGATCCTTCTGAACCTTGTATAAAATCCGGCTAGAGTCTGTTACTGATAGGTTCCTTCAGTTGTTGTTGCACAACAGAATATGACACTTTCAGAGTGTGTTTACGCTCATAAGTGGAGGAGAAACAGCATTCTCCTCGCCGTCTTTCTTCAGAATAGTCACCCATTCAACTTCTTTGTCTTTCTCAGTCATGATAACATTACATTGAGCTCTGGGGTTCATTTCAACCTTTCCGGGACTTCAATCTTTACAGGAAATCGCCCCGCTTCATGGTTGATGGCCTCAACATTCTGAGCTACTTGAATATCCAATTTCTTCACATGTGTGACCAATGACTCGTATTTTTGTTGAGGCCATTCAACATCCCATCAACCTTAACATTATTGATCTTCTAACCATCTAGAATCTGTTGCATCAATGCTTCAAGCTTGTTCTCCTGAAAGTCTGGTTATGGCTGTAATTTCTGAAACCTAGTGGAAAACTGTACTGATCAAGATTTTGCATGAAATTTTTACCTGAATTCCAGAACACGAGTTTTGCATGAAATACTAATAAGTCGAGTTTAAACTCGATAAACTAACTGCAAGTACACAGTAAAATATGCAGAAGTATATGCGGGATCGAATCCACAAGGACCAATAATCACACGTAGAGAACGAGGTTCAATTACGAGCTAAACCGAAAAAGAAAGTTTTTAAAATTATTTTGAACAAAAGCAGCAATTACGAGCAAGTAAAGAACGAAAACAATGAAATCAATGGGTTGTAAACGATAGAAGAAGGCATTGGGCATAAGGAAATATCAGGTAAAATAAAATTTCTACCAAGATAACTTTGTTTTCAATGTTAATTAGGATAAAATTATAAGGAATCGAGACTGAGAACCGTCTTGAACTGAAAGCAAACAGATAAAATCAACTTACTTTTGTAGTAGTAACTCCCCATATAATAGAATTCTAAATACTAACATTCGTTGAATTTCATATTCTAAACATGCATTAGATTCGAGTTTAATAAGTTCACAAAGCACCATAGCATCAACTTTTGTTGGCTAAGGACACTTTGCCATCTAAAGTTTTTAGGCATTTAAACAAACAATTTTTGTTCACTAAACATCCCAAAATAAGAAATTAGGTCATGAATCTAATTTAAGCATTAAGAACAACCTAAGAGGATGATCCACAAGATAATCCATAAATCTAACAATCTAATATCAACAAATCATGAAATCTCTCATGAGAAACCCTAAACCCAATTAAAGAACTACTCACACATATTGAGAAAACAATCACAATATTATTCTAAAGAAAACAAAATGTAATTGATAAAACAGGACTAAAAGTGTTCGGTATTCTTCTCCAAATTGAAGTACATGTGAGAAATCGTCTCTCTCGTATTACAAAACTCCAAAAGCTCATTTAAAACTTAGAAAAGAGCATAATCCAAACTAAAACACGAGTCTAGGTGATACAAACATATCCAAGTCGAGTCTAGTCTTTTCTGATGGGTCTGGATTACTTTTCTGGTGGGTCTGGATCACTTTTATGGTGGGTCTGGATCCTTTTTCTAGAACTTTTTCTGCCTCATGACATGAAACAGTCAATCCATGGGAAAGGATTGGACAATCCTTACCTTTATGTAAATTTTATTTCCCATTTTCTGCGCGTTCTTCATCTGGTTGTCACCTTGACATGTGTTCAGTAAAATGACCATCACTTTTGATTACATCGTTGGATGTCCTTCAGATAACCTCAACATTAAAGTTAACTCACATAGCTATCTTGTGTAAAAATAGCAGCTCAATTCAAATGTGGAAATTCTTTCAAACAATGTGAAATTTTTGACATTTAAGTTGGTTCTACATTCCAAAATGTCCATTTTGACCTGCATTGCTTCTTTTCTCTCGAAAGCAACCAAAAACGTGTAAAAACACTAAAGAGCACCAAAATAATCCAAAAAGACTTTTTATACCATATTTTGTAACTAAAAAACTATAGTAAAAACCGATAAAAATACGACTCATCAAATCCCCCAGACTTGAATCTTTGTCTCTCCTCAAGTAAAAGCAATAAAGATTAAGCTAAATAGAAAAAGTTTAAAAACACGAGGAAGCTCACACCTTCAACAGACCTTACCTTGTGTTTAGATTCGGTAACCACATTCATCACAAACTATCACAACTTTCCCCCCTATATTCCCATCACGACCTAACAAGCCCATACATACTATGAACTATGTACCTACAAGACTCGAATTCATATAATTAACCATCTACATTCATTAGTAAGACGTGAACTCTCCACCAGATAAACCTCCATCAGGAATAACGGGCTAGGAATGAAAAATTACTAATTTAGTGGTAAGACTACAGTGTTTAGGGGTATAAAAGTAGCAGTTGATGCAAGATATTATGCAAAATTGCTGAAGAGAGACAAAATATTGATAATTATGAAAAAAATAAAAGAAAAGAAACAAAATTCTAGAAGAAAAGTAAAGAAAGAAAAGCTAACATGTGGGTTACCTCCCACTAAGCGCTTGTTTAAAGTCATGAGCCTGACTTTAGTACAACTGAGGAATCAATCAGGGGCCTGTGAACTCACTCTTAAAAAAGTTCCACCATCACACATCTTCAACCGAAGAATGTTACTCATTAGACATTTTATAAAACCCTGACCCTTTTCCTTGAACTCAAAATTGAGAATGACTATGAATTTGGAGAAAGGCTTTGAAATTCCTCTATGCATAACTTCATATTCAATCGCGCTTCCATCACATACCTGAGGGATTAGATTCAAATCAGGACCGTCCTTGGTAATATGGTCTTTCTGTGTGTCCTTCTTGGGCTTCTTCAATGTAAAACGAGTGTCTCCACCAGGAATTCTTTGACATCATTCTTTTCAGCACTTTCTTGGGTTCCAACAGTAAACGACGCACTTCTTCAATCGTAGTGACACAAGAAGTATGCTTGGCAGCTCCACAAGTTGATATAGCATAGTAATACAACTTCTTGTCGATGTTAGAGAATGCAACTCTCTTGTTAGGCAAATCAACTATCGCACCTACTATTTTAAGAAAAGTTCTTCCAAGAATCAGCGACATCTGAAATCTTTTGCTCATCTCAACCACATGAAAGTCTACAAGGACCAGACAATCTCCCACTTTGACTTTCAAATCCATAATAATACCTTATAAGGGGGGGGAGTAGTAGAAGCGTTAACAAATTTCAGAGACACACCAAAAGTTTTCTAAGCTTCACTCCCCAAACTCTCTACAGTGCTCATAGACATAACATTTAAACTTGAGCCTCAATCATAATTGTAGTATGCAAAATCAATTCCTTCAATTGAGCATGTAACAGAGAATTTTCTGGGGTCTTCTAACATAGAAACTTTCTCAAAAGCGGACAAGCATTCATCTCTTGTCTCAATTTTTCCTTCATCTCCTCTACATCTTCCTTTCCTGCCATGATTTCTGTGGGAACCGAAATTCGCACTGTCGATTAACGTATTCGAAGGAAAGCCAGGAAACCTTAACTTTCCTTAAGGTCCCGGATTTTTGCTAAGCCAAACAACGAAAGATCAAAAGTACGAAGAAAATATACGACGAAATAAAAGTAAAAGAGAATCGAAAGAAAATAGAGCAATAGAGATCTTAGTCTGAATATGCATTGAGCGTTACAACAAGTAGTAAGTCGTGGCCGCGAGAGCTGTCGGTGAGTATCCTAGTTCTAAGAGCGTAAGATTGGTAAACCTAATTGAGACGCAACTCGCTAGCAAAAAAAAAACCCTAAAGCTCTAAGTATGAGTTGTGAAGAAATTTTTGTGTCCCTTTTCTCGTTCTCCTTAGCCCCTCTTTTATATGCCTTTATCAGCTGATCTCGTTTCCTTTTCTGCTCTAGTTTTGAGTATATTCTTCTACAGAAATATTCCATTTTTTGGGAATATTCCATATATTTACGAGTTTTCCATATTTATCTTCAGACTTTGACTTTGCACGAGTCTGGTCGCCCGTTGTAAAGATAGAAAGGAAGAATATTTGGGTTGACTCATAAAGTCTTTCAGACTTTGATTTCCGACGCGATTTTGGAAGAGGAGCTAGAACCGACCATGATTGGCTTCACTCCGTATGAGTTGCCTCCCGACTTGGAGAGGGAGAGATCTACCTAAAAAAAGCGCGCGTCCGCTAACGGGGGCGGCATTGCCGAGAATAGGAGAGGGCCGTCCGAGGGGGCGTGGTTTCATGATCTCCTCGGCGGAGATGGAAGCGGTCCGAGCCAACCCTCAATGCTGCTTTTTGGAGAAGGGCTAGATTTTGACGCGGTTGTTGGGATTCCATTTTCCCTCATGATCTTCTCAACTTTGTCCCGTTGAGAGATGACTTTTTCCAACTTCTTCTTGACAATATCATTTGTCTTAGCTTCTTCTTCCCATTTCTTAGGAATATTCAAAAGACATTTCTTCTTGAGTTATTTGTAAAGCAACTCAAAGATTTGCTTCTTGAAGCGTTGAGGGTATGGGAGATTGGATTTAAGAACCAGAATACTCAAAATGGGGAAGTCTTCCTCACTCACCTCTTCTCTTCTAGGCATGTACCTAGAAATTCTTTCCTTTTTCTCAAATGTCTCTTCCCTTGAGACATTGAGTTTCTCTTCTTCTTTGAAGCTATCATCCTTCCTAGCTTCCTCAAAATTTTCTCCCTTAGTAGCCTTATCAACAAGCAAAGGCTCCTCTTCTTCTTTCTCAATTTTGACGCCTCCCTTAGCCAAAGGGGTGTCCTTTTTCTCAAGCTCTGTTCCAATTGGAGTGTCTTTCTCTTCAACCTCAAGGTCAATTTCGACATGACCTTCCTTAAAATTTAGATTCCCAATCAAATCCACATCTAAGCAATCAACAACTTCGTCTAGAGGATTCAAAAATAAATTCTCAAAATCATCAATAATCTTTTCCTCTTCAAGAGTAAAGACAATACCGTCCCACAATTAAGGAATGTGGTCAATCTCTTCTAAGAAGGCGTTGCAAAAGTCCTTGCTTGATTCTCCCTTCTCTTTAGCTACTTCTTTTCCCTTACGGTTTGAGATCACTTGTTGAAGTTGAAAATCTATTATCCTGACATGTGAAGCGACAACTTCATGCTTGATATTCATATCACGGTAGATAGACTCTATCTTCACATTTATTTCTCCAAACTTCTTTTTAGATCGGCTTTTGTCTCATTTTGTCCTTCCATTAGCTTCTTAAGCATAGCATGATTTTCTTCTTCTTTGGTAGGACCGGTTTGTTTTTGAGGCTTTTGGTAGTAGCCTTTCCTAGATTGGTATTGGTACCTTTGTTGGTTTGTCTTTGAAGGATAGACTTGATCTTGTGGATTCTCCACATTAGTGCTTCAGTAGGATAAGTTGTTGCTGAAAGGCTTGTACCCTTGGTTGAAGGATTTTTGGTAGTACCCTCCTTGTATGTACCTCACTTCCTCTTGATTCTCAACCTTTTGTCCTTCGACTTCGGTTTCCGCAAAGTGAAAACTTATTCTTTTTTGTTGTATGAGCCTATCAAATTTACCACTTAGCTCTTGGATCTTGTCCTCCTTAGATCTGGTGCTCCTCATTGTTCTATCATAGTCATCCCCATCACAATTGTCTCTTTGGGCAAGGTTGTCAATGAGATTCTCTCCTTGCTCGGCGGTAAGACTAACAAAGCTTCCCTCAAAAGCGGTGTTAAAAGCCAATCGGTACTTCTCTTAGATACCTCTATGGAGAATTTGAAGAGGGTTGCCCTTTTTGATACCTTGGTGAGGACAACTCCTTATATATCCGTAAAAGCGCTCATAAAATTCATAGAGTGATTACATTCCTCCTTGCTTAAATGTGGAGATCTCATTCCTAATCTTTGACGTCCTTTGGGGTGAGAAGAACTTAACCAAGAATCTCCTACACTCGTCCCATGTTGTGATAGAAGAAGTCACAACTCCTTTCTCCCATTGAGATGTTTTGTCTCCTATAGAGAATGGAAACAAAGTCAACTTGATGATCGAGAGAAACTTGTTCTCTACCGAGTTTTGATCCCAAACCCAACTCTATGCCTTAAGTGCAAGACTAGTTGTTGCAGCAATGGGTATCAAATCCACAAGGAGCAACAATTCACGCAATTAATCCTATTACTAGTTCAATGATCTAAATTTAATAAAAGTGATTGGATCTAAATTTTAAGTCAAACGAACAAACAAAGCAAACTAAATAACAAACTAACTATTGGATAACACTTAACGATATTCAAGGATTAAGAACATGCAATGATGAGTTTGGCCTATGATAAAGTAATCTAAATACTACTAAATGTGAGGTTTAGGGTAATGAAGTTCATATCAAAGGCAAGGCAAAGACTCAACTAGTCCATTCTCATGGTCCTAGTCCATTCAACAAATTCTAAATCAATTCAATCTCCCGATGGTTATCTAGCATTATCAATCATTATACACAAGCCAAATAGCCTAGTTAACACCTAAATCATCTTTTCCCATAGGCTAAGAATGCTAAGCATGATTTAGATTCTCTTAGGCATTTCATCGAGCACATTCCGGGTGTGAAAGCCTTGAGATCTAGGATTTGATTGTTCACTTCAAGTCTAGCTTTAAACATCCCTAAATCATGTGAATCTATATGAACCCAACCTCTAGCATCATTATTAGCACCTAGATATAGCTTGATCAACCTAACCCATGCTTACATTAGGTCACTACTCACTAGTCATGCTCAAGAAACTCATAGAATCTAAAGCAAAGCTAATAGCAATCATCAAGAAAGAAGAAAAGAAGATAAAGATGCAAACTTTAAACAAAAAAGAGATTTCTCTCTAGAATCCAAACACATACAAAGTTGATCTAAGAATGTGAAAGCTTAGGGTTTTGTGAGTTTTTGGAGGAGTATTTATAGGGTTTTAGGAATTGGGTTGGGTAGACCGGGGACAAACAGGGTCAAACCCATGATTTTGGCTGAAATAAGAGCTGCTGGCAGTCTGGGAATGTGGTGCAGACCGCCAGCCAGAGAGCCTTGATTTGCCAGACTTGTCCTGAAGCTGGCTGGTGGTCTTGCAAGGCGGTGCAGACCGCCAACCAGAAGGGCTTCAACCGCCAGCTCTGATCTGTAGATGGCTGGTGGTCTAGATTGCTGGTGTAGACCGCCAGCCAGAAGGTCTTCGTCCGCCAGACTCTCGTTTATGGCTAGAGCTTCCTGTTCTTGCTTCCGAGTCCCTTGGTTCATCCAGTGGTCTTCAAGGTGACCTGAAATGGGGTAGAAAGGAGGAGAATAATGCACAAATGCAACATCTAAGACTCCTATATGAACTTCCCTAATCTAGAATAAAAAAACGGCTTGAAACAATCTAAAAGATCCTAAAATACAACGAAAACTCACCTAATTAATAGGCTATATTATGCAAAATACGATAACATCAACTCCCCCAGACTAGAATATTGATTGCCCTCAAGCAATTGGACAAGTACTAGTGAATGGGAGAGAGGTTTGAAAGTGAGGACTCATAATCGCAAGGGTTTGCAAAGGTGGTTGAAATGAAATCCTTAGGAAGTAGTAGCAAGTAGCAAGAGTCAATTCTACTCTTTCGTACTTCGCCATACTCTTCCCAAGTCATTCTAGTTAATCTACGCCTAAACCTTCACAAGCATTTCATATCCAACAACCCCTTTAACAATCATTTAGCCAATATATACGGAAACTCACCTATGGGCATGAAATCAAAAACCAATCGTCTTGGAAGAAAAAGTCTTTTCGGTGAAAAGGAGAGGCTTTCTTTAAGTGTTTATGGTTTTCTCTCATTTGAAGAAATGCATTCCAGTAGTAAAAACGAGGGAGAAAGGGACATTTGGCTTGTATAAAGACTAGCCTTCTCTACTTCAATCCCATCCCAAAATTGCTCCCTAGTTCTACCCTTTTTCCTTTCTTGGCAAACCACTAAAACACACCAATCACTTCTCAAACAAGACACTTAGCTTTTTAGTGACACATCTAAGGTTTTTGCTTTCTTTTTCTTTTTTAGCTATAACTATTTTCTTAACCTTTACTTAGGTTTGATCCTTTCTTTCTAGTCCTTTGGACTCTAAACTTTTTATTTTCTTAACTTAGGATCTTTTGCCTTCTTTTTACATACTTGAGCTATATTCTTCTTTCTTTTCTTTAACTTAGAGTGTACCACAATTTTCTTTTTCTTCTTTTACGGTTTTCCTCATTGAACCCCCTTTTCAATATAAGACATTCCCAACCCATGATCAATAAGTAAACACACTCGTATCTAACCCCATCTAATCTATATTAGCCTTAAAATGAGACTAGTTCTAAGAAGGATACTCTTTTTCGTCCCAATACTCACGGGGTTTTACATATGAATGCATCAAAAGAGACCTCACTCAATTAAAGAACAATGCGGGGTTTGAAATAAAAGGTTGGGGCTAAAGGTGGGGAACTGTTGGGGTCAAAAATTGTCCCAACGAAATCGACGCCCGAAAAGGACCACGGAAACGATGTTTTCTGCTTTGGACACGGGAATCATAAGGATATCTTAAAGCTCCGAGATTCTCATCGTTCAGGCTGTCTCTTTCCGACCTGGCTTCAAAGCTTCGGAGATAGTCGATCACGGCTGTTGGTGTNGCTGTTGGTGTCAAAAATGGTCATTTCGAAATCAACGTCCAAGATCGCACCGCTAATCGGACTTACTCGGAAACAC
>OVAN01006419.1:0-21361 GCA_900406275.1 Anastatica hierochuntica
AACAGAGTCCGTGAACCACATAACATTGACAGTGAGAATTTCGGTTCCACAGTAGCATCCCTCTCATAGCTGTTTCTACCACGCGCTCTTCCCCTATTGAAGAATCTTCCGCCTCGACCTCTTCCTTGATTAGTTCCACTGCCATAGTAGTTCAGCTGGTTTGAGGGCTGCGACTGTGAGTTCGTGTTTGCATACATGAGACTGTCTTGATTCTCATGTTGAGCATCTTCATCTTCGCTAGTGACTCGTTCCTCATAAGTTTTGAGACGTCCAACGATGTCTTCAAATTGAGTTTTTCTGAGATCCAAAACTTGCACCAATGAAGCAACTATATGTATGTGCTTTCTTCTTGAGACTCTTCAAGAACTTTTTAACCAACTTTGAGTTGTCTATGATCTTCCCCAATGCCGCGAATTTAGAGGAGATGGCTGAAAATTTTCCCACAAACTCGTCTATGGTCTCGGTTTCCTTCATCTTAATACGTTCAAATTCGGCCATCAACATTTGTAATCTTGCCTCTCGAACCCTTTCAGCCCCCATGTTCCTTGGTTTAATTGCTTCCCACACTGCATATGCCGATGGTAATTCTCCGACTTCGAGGATAAGGTTTTCGGGTATAGCCTGAAAGAGTAATGCAGTCGCCATATCATTTTTTCAGAATCACTTGTCTCCTTTTGGACAACTTCCCAAAATTTATTCACCTTGAGAAGAACTTTCATCCTTATTGTCCATATTGTAAAGTTTGTTGTACTTAGCATGGGACATGTGATGGATGATGTTCCTCCTTCTTTAGGTTTCGCTACTTGATCTATTAAAACCGTACCTCCTCCCATGAGTCTCGATCTTTGTAAGTTTGTGTTTTAGGTTTTATGTTTATTTGAATTCAATAACGCTTTAATACCAAATATTAAATTCAAAGAAGATAAAAAATCGATTCAAGGAATAACTCTCATCTTTTTTAATATCTCAAAGAAAACTTTAACAAAGCTCTCAAACTCTCGTGATCATCATACCTCGATGACAAACCTTACTTATATCAAATCTAGTTTCCAAATCCTATTAGGAAAAACCACAAAACATATATTCTAGATAACTCCTAAAATATAAGATATGTTTTAGATAACTCCTAAAACAAGTCCTAATAAAACTAGGATTCTAATAACTTAAACACCAAGTTAACTCTTTTTTTTAGTTTAAACTTCAAGCTTACTCCAACAAATAGCATCATATGGTTTCACTTCTCTGATCTTGAATGGTCCAGACCATCTTGATCTCAGTTTTCCAAGAAAGAGCTTTAGGCGTGAATTGAAGAGTAGAACCTGGTCATTTGGTGAAAATACTCGAGGAACAATCTTCTTATCATGATATGCCTTAGCTTTTTTTCTTGTAATTCGGGAATTCTCATAAGCATTGTGGCAAATTTCCTCAAACTCATTCAGTTGAATCAATCTTCTCTCAGAAGCAAGTTTGATGTCGTAGTTCAGCTTCTTTACTGCCCATTCAACCTTATACTCGATCTCTACTGGAAGATGACATGACTTTCCATAGACAAGAGGAAAAGGAGTAGTCCCAATAGGTGTCTTATATGCTGTTTGATAAACCCAAAGAGTTTCATCAAGTCTTATCGACTACTCTTTCCTGGTCTTTCCCACAGTCTTCGCTAGGATTCGTTTGATTTCTCGGTTAGAGACCTCAACATGTCCACTTGTTTGTGGGTGATAAGGTTTAGCAACCTTGTGTTTAACTCCATTATTCTTCAAGATATTCTAAAACAATTTGTTGATGAAGTGAGATTCTCATCGCTTATCACAACACGCGGAACACCAAATCTTGGGAAAATGATTGATTTGAACATCTTCATCACCAATTTTTGCATTGTTTGTGGGGCTAGCTATAGCTTTCACCCATTTAGAAACGTAATTAATAGCAACAAGAATGTATTTTTTAGCAAAGAAAGAAGGAAACAGATCCATAAAGTTGATTCCCCAAACATCGAAAACTTCAACTTCTTGGATGAATTTTTGTGGCTTCTCGTTCCGTTTGCTGATATTTCCTTGTGTTTGGCACAAATCACACTTGGATATAAAGTATTGCGGGTCCTTAAACATGATAGACCACCAAAAACTAGCTTGTATTACCTTGGAGACAATTTTAAAGGTTGCAAAGTGTCCACCATAGTTTGAACCATGACAAGCGAAAAGAACGTCTGATACTTTTTCTTCCGGGATACAATCTTCTGAACATTTCATCAAAGCATTTCTTGTATAAGTATGGCTTATCTCAAAAGTAACATCTTACATCTTTCAAGAACTTCTTCTTCTTGTAACTAAAGAATTGAGGAGGCTCGATGTCTGCTGCAAGATAGTTAGCAATGTGTACATACCATGGAAGAGTGGATGGTACTAACTTTGAAGCTCCTTTAGAATATCCCTTAAGACGAAAGACATCTTTAACAGCATCGACACACACTTGAGGAGTAAGGGTCGAATCCTTAGTCAAAATTGCAAGATAAAACACTCTCTTCTTGATTTTGGTGAAAGAAACTCGTCGATTAGGATAATCCATAACCGCTCTCACTGTTGAAAGGAAATTACCCAAGAATCAATAGCATTTGACATTCTTTCCTCATCTCAAGAATTTGGAAGTCAACAGGAACAAAGCAGCCACCTACTTGCATTGTTACATCTTGCACGAATACATTTGATGATCTCACAACATCTCCAAACTTGAGAGACATTGGAGAAGGCTCGATGTCTCTAATCCCCAATTGGTTTGCAATAGATTTAGGCATGACATTTACAGTAGTTCCGGGTCACAAAAGGGTTCTTTAAAATCCACATCATTAATTTCACATGAGAAGAAAAACTTCATCGGGTCTTTTATCTTATGAAGCCTCCTTTGATGTGATGCTTTGTGTGTTGGCTCGTCATTCTCCAAGCTTGGTAATGGATCAGAAGAAATGAGTGGATTAACATCAAGGGATTTGTGCACAATCTCAGCTGCGTCTTCTTCCTTGTACTGAATCTCAATCGTCTTGCAAGATTTCGGGTTTCTCTCGAGTTTCGCGGGAAGAAATTCATCTTGTGTCTTCACACCTTCTGCACTTTGAGCAACTTGAATATCAAGAATTTTGACATTATTAGACATGTCCATAAGCTTCCCACATAGCTCGTTGATCTTCCCGTTGAGATGATTGTACATGTTGTCCATGTTCCGGGTAGACCTTCTAGGACTTTTTGAAACAAAAGCTCAACTTTATTCTCTAAGGAGGATAAGACCACGTCTTTGGCATTAAAAATAGATTCTAATCTCATCTCAAAGTCATTGAACTGCTGCTGCATTTGAAGATCCTCATATCCGAAGTTTTCTCGGTTCCAATTTTGATGGGAACCCCCTAGACTGCTGATGTAGTGAACTTCCCTTTGCTGCCTATGAACACCATCGCTTTTGTGATATTGAATAATACTTTCAGAAGCCTCTCTCACGTCCTCATGATGATTCAAACTCATTTGTTTATTCCTTAGAAGAGTAACGACCATAGATTTTAGCTCAGAGATCTTTGTAGAGTCGGAGTTCGGTTTGATGGCTTCCACTATTCTTTCTTGAACTAGATATGAATTTTTGTAGCACTCAACTAGGTTGTCAATGAGAATGTTAGCTTAAGAAACATTGTTATTCATGAAGTTCCCTTGGCTTGCAATGTCAAGTGTCATCCTGAAATTTTCAGCAATTCCTTCATAGAAGAAGTCCAACAAATTCAGCTCCTTGGAACCATGATGAGGGTAGTCTCTTTGGTATTCCTTGAAAATCCGAAACTCTCCTTCTCATTTGCTCCAATCTCTTCTTCGGGTAGAAGTGTTTCAAGAAAGCTCTTTTACATTGATCCCATATAGTGATTGATCCGGAAGAAAGAGTCTTTAACCAATTCTTGGCATTCTCAACTAGAGAGAATGAGAACAATTTGCACTTCAAATAGTTGTCAAAAACTCCATTGGATCTTCTTATGCTGCAAATTTCTATGATCTTTTCTATATGATCCATGGGGGTCTTCTTCATATAAACCACTAAACTGATGTTTATCAGCCCAAGATACGAATTTAAGGCTGATATTAAACACTCCTAAAGGTTGAGCAGGCATATTGGATTCCAGTTGATGTAAGAAACACTCGATGAATAGTATTCTCTGATTGTTTGATGTTGAAGCTCTATTTCGATCTTCCTGGAAAATCAAGGGAAAAGAAATTATGTAGTACTTGATTTTCTTAATATCTCACAAGAATTTAATAGAACCAAAAATAAGTAAACAAAAAAAATATACGAAATGAAAAAGCGAAAATGTTTTAGACTAAATCTTAATCCGAAACTTGTAGGTAATTGAATTGGTCCCCAGCAACGGCGTCAAAAACTTGATGTGCTCAAAGTTTTACCACGAGAAATAGCACAATGCTGCAAGTGCAAAACGATTGTGGTAGTCTTAGGGATTGAATCCTCCAAGACCAAGAACCACACTACGAGTTTATGAGAATCGAATTAAGCTAAAGCGAAACTATGAGGTTTTGTGTTTGAGATATGATGGACGAAATTCAAAAGAAATCAAACTAAAATCAGCAAGTAAACAATGTAAAATTATCAATAGGAGAAAACATTGGGCGATGGAGAAATCTCAGGTTATCAAGGATTGATTAAAGCGGATAAAAAGACCGATAAATTCAATAGGTAAGTCTTAGAACTAGAATCATGCAAGAATTATCAAACTACTTCCGTAGTATCAATTATTGATGTCTAAAAAACCTAAATTATTTAACTCTTTTTGGTAATCAAGTGAATAAACAAGCATAAAATTCAGATTCGATAGTTCACAAAAACTCGGTAAAATCACTCCCGTGAAGACCGACGTTTTTTCTCATCCAGATTAAGCGAGTCAATTTAACAACACTTTCAGGGAGTAAATTAATCTTAAATGACATTACCTAGATGGTCAATATAGCATTAACCATCAATTAACAATCTAGATGAAGAACGCTAACAAAATCACCAAATCTAACAACTTAATAATTAATCCATTAATACCCTTTGAAAACCCATAAACCCAACAAATAAACTACTCAAGACTCATCAGGATGCATGACATAAAAGTAGAAAACATCAATTGATTAAGAGAAAAAAGGATTAGAAACTTAGAAATATCTATTACAAAGTGAGATCTTCTCCTTGGAAGCTCTTGAAATCAAATCTTTTGAAGGGGAATGTCTCGCACGAGTTCTCTACCTCCAAAAATCTATTTTCTCTCTAAATTCGTGGATCTCCTTTTGCAAAAGTCTAAAAACAAGTATTTATAGTATTATGTCAAGAAAAGTCACTTTATGTTAAGTTGGGGTCGAAAATAAATTGAGACCGGTTTAGGGGTAATTTTTGGGCTAGACCGGTGTAAAAATGTCCGCCAACCAGTCAGGGAGGTTTGTGGCACCAGTTGGTGCTTCATTTCTAGGCACATTCCAGCTTCAACGCATACGGACCAGTCTTTACTAAAACGCTTGTAACATTTGGTCTAGAGATTCAATTGCCTTTAAACGAACTCCATTTGAAATCTAACTGAAAATGCTAGTTTATGTCCAAATTTAATCAAATTCCATTGAGTGGAAGATTTTCATTTGGGATGATTTTTCAGATACATGAAAATTGTCCAAAAACTGACTTTTGCTCCAAATGAGTCCAAATTGCTCTAGAATGCATTGTTCGACTTGAAACAACTTTTAACACTACAAATACGACAAAACTACCATTTGTAATAAAGAAAAGTATAAAAAATTCTAAAATTAATAAAAAGCTAAGATAAAAACATGTAAAAGTACGGTTTATGAATACATAAAAAATAGAAAATGGAACAAGTGTTTCTTGGAAAATCTCGAACTATTAAAAAAATCGACATTAACTCATGCTAATGGAAAAGCGACAAAAAAAAAGACATCTATAAAACTAATAATTGGATGGTTCTTTCAAAGGTTATCAAGTGGCTATAAAATTTTGGAGTATAAATCTATGAAAATTTACATAAACTATTAAAAAGAAAAAGAAAACATGGAAAAAACAATAAAATAATGAGCAGAGAAGATACACTCACTGCGGAGACTTGAGACGAGTTGTTGTGCCGCAAAACAGGTAAACCCGTAAACTGAGTGAAGTAATGTCTTCCTTAGGTCAATATGGAGAGAGAGGTTTAATGGGCCAATGATCCAAATAATTAAAACAAATGAGAATGAACCTCATTGATCTCAATTCCCCGTAGGCCAAGTTAGATTCCAAAGAATATTGCTTGTCAAAGGGAGTAAGTCTTTTGATCTTAACTTAGGTTAATCATATATTCTCGTTTTCTTTTTAGCTTTTTCAATGAAGGTTTTACGTTACTTTATTTCAAAATTTAAGAAATAATGAATAAATTATTAATGTGGTATTGGATCGGGTCAATCGGTCTACTACTCTCTAATTCTTAACAAAAATTAGAGACCGTGAGCAATTTTTGAGTGCAAATAAATTCTCCAAGGAAATGCCAATTAGAAGACGTTACATGGAATCGCTCGAAATGAGTGTTTCATAAAATTACACTTCAATTAACAGTACGTTCGAACCTAAAGAACATAATAGTTCCGACCAACGGTACGTTCGAACTGGATTAAGATTGTCACCCTGAATTCTAAGGAAAATATGAGCTATAGTTAATATTCATTCTGAGTCTTAAGTGATTTAAACAATATCCACTTCGAGTATTGAGAAAAAAAGAAAGCGATAGATACTAAATCTGTTTCTACGGGGAAAAGATTTAGAAGGACACGTGATTCTGATCCTAATGAAGAGAGGGTTTGATAAAGACAAATAAAAGAAAGAGTCTTACCGCTCTGAAGGACATACGAAAAATTCAGCACAAAAATACTATAACGTGAAATTCTCGCCGCTTCAAAGAGGTAACAACACAAACCCTATAAGTGACGACTTGAAGCAAACCCTTGAAACTTTTTTCTTCAGCAACATTTAGGATTGCCAAAAATAATATGAATGTGTTTTTTTTTTTGATCATTGAGTTTGATATTTATAATAAAATAGTTTTAGGGTTTTCCTATGAGATATGAGAATTGGAAAATAAGAGATATATCCTAATCTAATATGGAATATATTAAAGATCGTAATATTCCCTGTCAAGTTGGAGCATAGAGATCTGAGACGCCTAACTTGCCAAGTAAAAACTTGAACTTTTGTTTCCCAAAGCTTTGGTAAGAAGATCGAAAATTTGGTCATTCGTGATTATGTGTACTATGATGATCTTCCCGAACGCTATTTCTTATCGTATAAAATGGCATTCGTTTTCAATATGCTTAGTCCATTCATAAAAAAATAGGTTTGTTGCGGTATATAGAGCTGATTTAGTGTCACAAATGAGCTTCAGAATGCTTAATACCAAGAGAGAGTAGGAGCTCCATTATCCACAAGAATTCTTTAACTGCTAAAGCCATTGAATGGTACTCGGTCTCAGCAGACGAGCGGGAGACTTTATTTTGTTGCTTTGTCTTCCTGGACACTGATGAAGCACCAATAAGATTAAAACACCTACTTAAAGATCATCGCGTTAGAGGACATGATGCCCAATCTGAATCACAGTAGGCTGTTACCTGGGGAACACATGTAAAAGGATGTATGATACCTTGACCAGAACAACCTTTAAGATAACGAACTGGCATATCACAATGTCCCAATGTGCTTATCGTGGAGTTTGTATGAATTGTGTAAGAATGTGTACCAAGTAGCTGAGTTTTGGAAGAGTGACAACAAGATAGACTTAACGACCAATGAGACGCTTATACTTCGTCGGGTTCGAGTAGAAAAGACTGTTGTCGGATGCAACTTTTTGATTCTGCTCCATAGGTGTCTCCGTCTGACGTAATTCTATAAGACTACATTATGAAATGATATAAAGACAATAATTTCGCTTAGAGAGATAAATACCTTGTGGTCCTCGAGCAACTTCTATGCACAAAAAGTATTTTAAAATGCCCAAATCTTTCATGCGAAAACACTGGTTGAGATACACTTTAAACTGAGCAATCACGGTAGAGTCATTGCTAAAGATGACTAAATCGTCAACATAGAGAAGTATATGAAGAATCGTATTTCCTTGAACATGTGTGAAGAGAGAATAATCTTTCCTGCACTAAAAGAACCCATAACCAAGGAGAGTTGTGGACAATTAAGTGAACCAACAACGTGGGGCTTATTTCAAACAATACAGAGATTTGCAAAGCATGTACACAAGTGATGGATCACAAGGTTGAAATCCCGGCGGTGGTTTCATGTAAATTTATTTATCAAGATCACCATGAATAAAAGCGTTGTGGACGTTCATTTGATGAAGTTCCCACTTTTTAGCAGCAACAACCTCTAGCAAAATCAAAATAGTATTCATCTTAATCACATGAGCAAAAGTTTTATCATAATCAACACCCTCTTCTTGATGATTCACCATGACAACCAAAGGGGATTTTATGACATTCAATAGAGGCGGCAACATTGTATTTGATACTATAAATCCATTTAGAGGGTAAAGCTTTCTTGCCATCAGGTAGGGGTTTGAGAGACCATGTGTAACTTTCTTCCAACGCATCAACCTCAAAATCCATCGCACCTCGCCAAACTTTCTTCTTAACTGCATCGTTGAAGTGAATCGGTTCATCGCCGAGAGTAATAGCAGCGAGGAAGGCTGCATGTTTACTTGAGAAGCGTTCACTAGAGACATAATTAGCAATAATATAAAACACGTACTCGAAAAATCAGATGTGGAGATAGGCGAGGTAGAAATGTCAAGAACAAGGTTTATCGTTTTCTAAGCAACAAATATCACATAAGTTTGGAGACGTGTTGAAGGAAGCTTTTGTTACATCCCTCAAACCTAGATGTTGCACTTCAGGTGCTACATGTGGAATAGAATCATGAAGAAGAGTATCTGCAGCAGAGGATAGATTAACAGAATATGTCGGACAATCTGCAGCATACGACGATGGAGAGTCTGCAGCAGAAGATGGTTCAGTTGAAGGTAGACCATCGTTATGCAGAGGCGATGAATATAGTACATGTGATTGTTCAACTATATCATGGCTCCCCGTGTCACATATAATGCTAGTTGGTAAACAATCTAGAAGTTGGTCAGCGCTAGAGCTAAGAGACAGCGTCGGAGGGGATGATGATCTTGATGCCGGAATAGAGGTTCCAGATGAAGCAAAAGAAAATGAGAATTCATCGAATATTAGATCACGGGAAACAAAGAACTCTTGAGATTCAAGGTCAAATACACGCAATCCTTTTTGGCTAATAGGATATCCTATGAATATACACTGGCGACTACGCTTCAAACTTGTATGTTTTTCAATTTGTCCTTTGGCAAAGTACAAACGACCGAAGACACGCAAATGAAAATATCTTGGAGATGAGTTGTGGAGAACTTCATATGGAGTGCCAGCAGTGGTGTGGGGGTGTGATTAATGAGATAGGCATTGGTAAGGATGAGTTTTCCCCAAAACTTGACTGGAAAATGTCCTTGATAGAGAAGAGCTCATGACATAATCAATATGTGATGATGCTTTCGCTCGACACAACTATTCTACTGTGGAGTTCCAACGCAAAAGGTCTGATGGGAAATCCCCTTTTCAGCAAAGTAAGAGCGTAGACACATGAATTCAGTCTCGTTGTCAAAATGGATCGTTTGTACTTTTTTTCCAAATTGTCGTTCCGTCATAGCACAAAAGTTTTTCAATACTGAGGTAGCCTCACTCTTAGCAAGTAACAAGTGAATCTATATTGTTCGCGAATGATCGTCCACTATGGAGAGAAAGTAATAAGCGCCAAAGGAAGATTTCCTACGATAAAAGTCCCAAACATTGCAATGTATGAGAGAAAAAAATGTTGCATCTTTATTATAACTTTCATAAAAGAAATAAATCACGAGCATGCTTTTCTTTGATTCGAACATCACAAAACTCATCAAGCTCAAGAGTAGTGTTATTAAAATCCTCTAAACTAGCTAAACTGAAGACAAAGTTTTATTTCCAGGGTGTTCCATTCTTTGATACCATAAAGCTGATACGACATTGTCTTGTTGGCACTAGCTGGAACGATCCCCCGAAAATGATAAACCCCATTCTCTTCCCCACCTGCTCCAATCAACTTCTTCGAAGAATGGTCCTTTATCACGCAAATTGTTTCACTTAAGATACCAAAACATGAAAATTCTCGTGAAAGACACGCAAGAGATATTAGTGTGCATTATAAGTCAGGGACAAAGAGAACTCAGGTGAGTATTTTACCACCACTGAGATGCAAAGAGTCTTCTTTTTGTGGCGTAAGAATTCTTGCCATTCGACAAGACCAAAATTTGGGAGAAATATTTGTGATGTCTGTTAATAACTCCTCATCACCAGTCATGTGATGTGAAGCGCCTGAATCGAGTAAAAATCAACGTCAGGGTTATTACCAGGGAGATTCTCTAAAGGTGCAGTTGATTGCTTGATGACATTGACGATGGCTGAATAAGTTTCCTTACTGAGACATGGAATGCTCGGATGCTCGAGCTCAGAGTTGACAACATTAACATTGTTAGCACGTAGTGGAGCACTTCTTCCACTGGCGCGACCTCTATTGGTGCCACGACCACGTCCTCTTCATGTGGTATTCTCATTCTAGCCATCAGAATACCCATGAAGAGAAAACACGTCTCATGGTGTGATTAGTTCAGCCGCAATGTATACAAAGTGGATGCTTCCTTGTTCGAGCGGCGGAAACAATTACATTAACTCCACTTTGTGCCGCAAGACCAACTACTTCAATGCATTCTTCTTTGCTTCAAGAGACTGTAAGATGTCACTCTCGCATGTTAATCTTCCCAGTATATTGGTGCATTTTGTTCTGAAACGAGACGCGTCAAGACCCATTAGAAGCTGGTGAATTCAATTCTTACTTATGTTTATTAGAGTATTGCAAAAGACTTGAACATTTTGAATATCACAACAACATTAGAATATCCACGCAAATCGAATTTTGCATCAGCAGGATAAAACAATCCTTTGCCAACAATACCCTTCAAATATCTCAAAAGCTTGTAAACAGCTTGTAAATGAACATCTGTTGGTTTGACATTGTATTGTGCAAGCTTGGAGACTGCAAAACTGATATCAAGACGTGTTATAGTAAGATATTGCAGCTTTCCTACTAATCTCCTGTATAGTTTTGAATCAGATAACTCAATGCCATCATCTTTGGAAAGTTTCTGGTTAGGCTCCATTGGAATACTTGATGGTTTGCATCCTGAAAGACTTGAAGTCTCCAACAAATCAATCACATACTTCCTTTGACAAACAGAAATACCTTGAGCAGAATATGCTATCTCCAATCCAAGAAAAACATTTTGAACTCCAAGCACTCACAGTTTAAAATGTTCTCCCAATTGTTCTGTCAAAAGTCTAGCAGCTCTATCATATTTGCTAGCAATCAGAATATACATATACCAAAACCACCAGAAAATACCATTAGCAGCCTTGACAAAGAGAGTATGATCTCCACAAGATCTTGTAACCCTAAGAGCTTCAATGTCAATGAGAATTTCAAGAACCATTGTCTTGAGGCCTGCTTCAAACCATAGATTGATTTATTCAATCTGAAGACTGCTGTTGGAGAATGCGAAACTCCCTGAGTCTCTGCATAACCAAGAGGAATCTTCATATAGATCTCACCATCCAAATCTCCATTGAGAAACTCCCTCCTGTTAAGTATACCCTTTGGCCACGAGTCTGGCCTTATGTCTCTCCATAGTCCCATCTGCAAGGTACTTCACACTATATATCCACTTACTTCCAATTGCAATTGTCCCTTCTGGTAACTCACAAACATCCCATGTATGAGTTCTTTCCATAGCTCCAAAGTCCACACCCATTGCATCACACCACACTTCAAGATCTTTAGCCTCTGAATACTTTTGAGGTAATGAATCTTTAGTGATAGCAGCAATAAAGGCACAAAAAGGCTCAAGAAGATAAGTATAAGATATAAAATTTGTAAGGGGATATGGTGTTGTGATTTTAGTAGTTGTAAGAGTATTATTATAACAATGATAGTCCTGTAGATAAAGAAGAGGTTTGATTTGTCTACGAGATTTGGATTCAGAAGGAACCAAAACCGTAGAAGATGACACATCTAGATTTTGATGTGCATCGGAAGATGGTTGCTTTGAAAGCAAATGACCATCAGGGGAAGTGTGAAAATGTAATAAAGGAAAGAAAGCTTTCATTTCATCTGGTATAGTAAATGATACGAAAGGAAAATTTTCCTCATGAAATATGACATGTCTAGAAACAGAAATAGAATGTGTCTCTAAGTCTAGCAACTTATAACCCTTATAGCCTAAAGGATACCAGAAATACACATGCCTTAGCCCTTGGTTTAAACTTGTTCTTATTTTGAATAGAGATAGAACAATAGCACAAACACCCAAAAGATTTCAAAGATTGATAATATTGTTTCTTCCCTGTTAATCTATCAAATGGAGTATCATTCCCTAAGACTGGTGAAGGAAGCATATTGATCAGAAACACAGCTGTAACTATACAATCATCCCAATATTCTATAAGAACTTAAGACTGAAATAGAAGGGATTCTCTACAACAGAGTTTTCTCAGGACTTTCAAGGCATGTATTTAACTAGAAATCTGTTAATTTCAATTCATGTGCATTGTGTGATCTAACATATTTAATCTGAGTCTTATACTGAATTTCTACTATTTTTACAAAATCAGGAAAAATATGTAAAACATCTAATTTATGTCTTATCAAATACACCTAAGTTGCTCTACTGAAATCATCTACAATGGTTAAGAAAAACCTAAAATCATCAACAGTTGGAACAAAAAAACGGACCCCAAGTATCCATGTGAATCAAGTCAAAAGGATGATCACTAATATTCTATCTAACATGAAAAGGTAAATGCTTTTGTTTTGATAAATGGCAAACATGACATAAATCTAAAGATGATGTATTTGATTTTTATTTCTTAATATCAAGTACATCATATAGAGACTCAATCTTTAAAGAAGAAGGATGCCCTAAACGATTATGCCATGTATCAAGAGAAACAGAAAAACTAGAACAAGAGACAGACTTACCTATAACCGACTCTTTAGACAATATATCATCTAGACTTAGGAAATATAAATTCTCAATGTGACTACCTTGATCAATCATCAATTCCTTTGCAAGTGCCTGAATGAAACATGCATCAAAAGTAAAGCTTACTTTAGAATTTAGTGTCTTAGTAAGCACATTGACACTCAACAGATTATATTTCAACTCAGGAATGTATATGACATTATTTAGAGAGATAGCATTAGTTAACTGAATGAATACTATGCCCATTATAGTAACTGTATACCCTTTAGGAAGAGTAACATAAGTTCTATCTAAGGGTTTATATTCTGCAAATAATTCTCTAGTGTGAGTAACATGGTGAGTAGCCCTGAATCTACCACCATGCTCTAACAGACACATTCTTTTCTTTAGAGATAGAGGAAATCAACATGCCATAGTAAGAGGTTTTATAGAGGTTTTATAGAGGTTTAGGAATGTACCTAATATCTGTGAGATAGAAGGTACAAAAATAGAAGTTGAAGCTTGAGATATTTCAAGTGGTGGTGTAATACTTTGAGGTTGAAGTTTTAGACTAAGGTAAGATATCATCGTTTGAATTTGATCAGGAGTCACATTATCGGCTGGGAATTCACTCTTTTCTTCAGAAGAAATCTGATAATTTTGACCAATTGTGGCAAGATTTGTGTGTCCAATGTTCTGCGGTTTCTTTCCTTTGTATGGATAAGAGGGTGGGTAACCATGAACTTTGTAACACTTATCCATTGTATGATCAAGTTTATAACAATGAGAGCATCTTGGTTTCTGGTATCCTCCATGTGCCAGAAACACTTGGCTTTGTTCTACAAGTTGTTGAGGTTGAACTTGAAAAGCTACTGGATTAGAGAATGTCTTACTCTTAATCCCAACAATTCTTTGACTCTCATCCTGATCCAGAATGTTGTATATCTCAGATAACTTTGGTCTAGGCTTCATGTTCAGAATTTGACCACGAATACTAGTAAAGTTTTCATTCAATCCCATCCAAAATTGGATGATTTTGCTCGTCTCAGCTTCCTCTAATATCTCCTTAACATGATTCACAATTACATTTTATAACAGATGTAGCCTTTGTATTTGCCAATTGCTCCCACAAAGTTTTCTTGTTTGTATAATAGGTTGACAAATCCAGATTTTCCTGCTTCAGAGTAGCTATAACTTGTTCTAACTGATATCTCCTTGGAAGATTTGTAACTAGAAACCTCAGATTCAGATTTGACCACATCTCAGCTGCATCTTCATAATATATATATATATATATATATATATATATATATATATATATATTTCTTTGTTCACCACATTCAACGACCAAGCTTTAACCATACTATTACACCTACTCTAAATATTAAACATCTTATCTTCATTCTCAGGTCGCGGCAAAGCCCATCAATAAAACTCAACTTATTTTTCACATCTAATTAAGCTCATTTTCGTTGCTATAAACCAGTTGTTATAGTTTGAGCGATCAAGGGAATGAGTTACAATGGAGACCTGGATGATTAGCCAAATGGAGGAAGTACGGACTATGAACATTGTCAAATGACTCCACACGATTTTGATTCGAATAATATTCCGATCAGCAGGCGGAACACGATATGATGTCATCACATCTTGAAGATCAGCAGAGTTAGATCTAGAGTTAGATCTAGCTGTTTCTCTATATGCGGGGACCTCCGGATATCCTATCGTCGGATGATTCCTCAGTTTTCTTCCTTGTTTTGCCATGGATTTGAAATCGGAGCTCAATCGAAGCTTGAGAAAATGATTATGCTACGGATGATGAATCGATTCAGTGATCAATTGACAAAAATTGAAGAAAAACGCAAAGAAATGATCGAAAATTTCAGAGATTTGAGCAGAAATGCTCTGATACCATATTAGAAATTTAAACGGAAGAGAGAAATGTAGAAACGTAATTTCTGTTATTCATTCTTCTCAAAACGTATTATGTACATTATTGCTTGTTTATATACAAGTAAACCAATTTAACCAAACTACTCTAAATACATTAAACCAAGAGATTAAACCGGTATATTAATAACCCAAGAGGCGAAGTTTTAAGTTATATCAGATTATCAACACATCCTCTTTGGACACCTTATTGACCCACTCAGACCTATTCAAGCTCTATGGACCGAAGGCATCATCCTTACTCGCATTAATGATTCATTGTAAGAGTTTCAAGAACGTTCTTTCCGATTTTAGTTAGTGCAATGATCTCATCATTAATCCATTAGTTTTCTTACAATTGGCCAGATGTCCACAACATACTCGGTTTACTCTCAAAACAAGACTACACGAGCATGCATAAATATTATCTTTGAAGAAGCTCTTATGTCTTTTTTTTCTCACTCATCATGCTCATATTTCATTTTGGTTAGCAGTAGAACTTGAAAGATGATGATTTCTAAATGTATTCACCTGTAAGGTGGTATAGTTTTAGTACAAGCATATCACAGACAAGGAGAGAGAACGTTTTTCTCTAGAGTCTCTCGTCCTCCACGGTGAAACCCTAGCCGCCACAGAAAAATCTCAGCTTTTCGGTGGTCGGCGACTCCTCCCATCACCGTCGACCACCCATCTCCCCGTTTTTTTTCTTCAGTTCTTGCCTCAAACCTTCCTTCCCCTCTTCTGTGTTAAGCTGATATACTGAACTTCTGGATCTTCACGAGTGCGGCGAAGATAAAACGGTAAACAAAATTTGTCCTTTAGCCGCTGGAAAGGAGGTGAAGCTTGACTCAGTTACGGTGAAAAGGTGTTTGGCATCATGTTTAAGGTATGTTGGGACTCAGATCCACTCGCATTTGTTCCAGATATGCGTCAGATCTGGCAGCTGCTTTGACGTCAGAGAGGACAGAGGCGTAGCTCCAGTGTTTTGCTGAGTGGTTTTGCAGGCGGAAGCTGTAATCTCCGGTAAGGTCTTCCCTGTCTTATGTTTTTCTTGCTCTGTACCAAGCTTTTTGGGCCTTGATGAGGCTATCGCAGATGATTTAGAGGCCTTCGTCGAAGCCCCAGTTTGCGAAGCTTAGCCTTAGCTAGCAGCTCCCTTCAGATGCCTCTCCTCTGAATCGTTGTTGCCTTCGATTTTGGTATGAGTGGCTCTTTCCGGTTCTCAGGAAGAGTCATCTTTGTGGTAGAGTAGATGGTGTAGTGCTATTTTGGCTCTACCGTGAGTTTCTCTTGCCATAAGTCTGGTTGTATCTCGCCAGTGTGTCATGTTGCCTCTTGGCGAAGACTTATATCTCTACGGTCACTTCGAGTGGTTTTGTGGCCGGTTTCAAGTGTCCTATTACCGCCTGCAAACCTCGAAGTGATCTCGTGGTTTAACAGTAGTCTTGGAGCTGAGCGGAGTGGTAAACTATATTTCCAATGATTTCAAATATTCGATTTAGTTGTTGGAGGAAGGCTCTAGATAGTCTGGATTCAAGTGTCAGAATTACCATTTGTTTGGAGCAAGGTCAACGAATTTTTATACTCTGTCAATTATCTCATCGATTTTATTTGCTACTAAAGGTGCAAAGCCGACATTGAAGCAGTGGTGAAACGGGTCAAAATGTATCATTATCTAACAAAATATTAATCTTTTTTTTTGGTTTCTTCATATTGGAAGTGTTATTCAATTGAAAATAAGTCATCTCAGGGAACCTTTCTTTTCTGAGTGTAATGAATATTTACATTCCTATTTAAAAAAAAAAAACATGAAACTGAACCATAACTCTTCTTTATGTAAGGACACTTGAAAAGTAAAGGATACGTACTGGTTGAAAACGAGAAAAAGGTTTGCGTTGTAGCAAAATCATTCGTCTCTTTTTCTTTTGCTTCCGATATCTTGATGGATTTGAGTCAGATTTGGAACGAAACTAAAGAAAAATGGCAAGTTTGATTCGAATCCCAAATTCAGACGTGTGACTTTATTTTCCTCTCCAACAACATATACCATGTTTTTGGTGTTGGTTTCACCATCTCGGAAGTATTTATCACAACACACGAGGACTTTCTTCTCCTCATCGACCAAGAAACTTACACCGTGCCAAATACCAAGCTCAGGCTTCGAATACACTGTTAAGACTTTGGTCCACGACACAACTTTAGATTCACCAATCTTATTTGTCAGCCAGACATCGGTCCTCGATGTGTTTTCGTATTGTAATAACACGGAAAGTTTTTCCTCTCTAACAACGGATATGGACATTGTTTCGTAACGAGGATACTGACACAGAAGAGGTAGACGTTCAAATGTTTCAGTTGTATAATCAAAAGCGGCTAAGAATATGTCGAGTTGTTCCCGTTTTTCATCTAAAGCAAACCAATAAGTCTTCCGGCCCCTTCAAAGACATCCCCCAATCTATATACGTTAAGATGGAGTCCATAGCGATGTCAGAAGTCCTCCATGAGTTAGAGTTAAGGTCAAAGATATCAATCTCTTTACTCTCGTTCTCGCCATAAACCCAATAGCACAAGATTTTGTAGCTAACATTTCCGGATTTGCTGTCTTGGTAGGATCCAAAAGCATAGTAGCCGCTTTGACTGTCACGGTTCCTAGGTGGGATCCACCTGGTTTGACCAGTACAAGGGTTCCAAACCACAGTTCTAGTGTAGTTTTCGTTCATGCATAACAACAAGCCTTCGCAGGGAAAAACTTGAGAAATCTCGAATTGGTCAGAACAAGAATAATGATGGTCGATTAGGCTAAGTTCACCTATGACTTTTACAGATGGAACTTCATGGAGAATGATGCTCATTGAACAAACCCTATACTCCCTTAACATTAGAGCCATATATTGTTTTGGGGCTTTATCCAAGTGCTTTCTTGTGAATCTTTGATCCTTGAATAAACTGTTCCATCGTTTGCAAGTACATCGAATCCGTTTCAGAGATATGGCCGGAACGCGACAGAGAATCTCTTCCACCAAATCCCTTGGAAGGTCCGACATCGACATTGTGATGAAGAAAGTGAAAGTGACGGCTGTTTTTCTTTGGATTTTAGGGTCTAAGAGCAGGTGCAACGGAGGTTGTTAGAGAGTTCTTAGCTCTAGAACAAAAAAAACATTATAAAAATGGGTGGGACCCACGTTTTTTAAGAACCCAGCTCTTTCAATTACTTGTTTAAGCACCGTTTCTTGAGAGTAACCAACACTGTTTGCGGGTCCCACGTGTACGTGGCGGCCCGCGATTGGTTCCTATATTATTTTTTTTTCTTTTTTTTGAATCAGAAACAAAAAAAAATAAAAATAATAATAAAAGTGTTTAAAAATAATTTTAGGAACTCCAATCGTGGTAACACCATTGGAGATGCCCTAAAAGATATTAGTTTTCTTTGATAAAATAACAGCTATTTCCGATTTAATTTTTTAATTAATTTGTAATTTTCAAGTTTATCCTATAGTACTAAATAAGGATACGCCACTAAAATTTAGTTATTCATTAATTGGATTTTGAACCACCAGGGTCACATTACAGTTTTTTCTTTCTATTTAATTTTTTAGTTATATAGATATCATTCTAAAATAGGTTAATATTTTTCCATTTTTATTATTTTATATTTGTTAAGATAATAAACTAATAAAAAGAAAAATTTATATTAATTTCTATTTCTACACATCTACGATCTAAATTAACAATGAAACATGTCAAAATCAGGTGAAATATAATTATCTTATGTGTCGCATTCACACATCTATTCATACTATTATTAAAGGAAAATTGTCTTGGATGACCCATAAATCAACATAAATGAAGTTAGGTATCCAAAATTGCGCTTTAAGCAAAACTAATCTCTAAGTGTAAGGAAATTACCTTTACTCCTTATGAACAAACAAAAAAATCAGAAATTACAATTACCCTTTCGCCGCGACGAAATCTGCAACGGAGAAAACGGAGGCTACAAACTACAGTTGCAGACTGATATAGTAGTCTGCTCTGTGATTAATTCTTATTTTTTTTAAATTATAAAACTTTTTAAAATTAATTTGATCGAAGTTAATTATAGAAAAACAAAATATGATCATTTGTGAACTATGTAAATGCAAATTTTGTTATATTGAATCAAATTAATAATACTTAGGAATTTTGAATAATATTGAAATTATTCAATTTTCTTAATTAGTAGACTCCATTTGAAGTCTATTTTAGTATTCAGGGTTTTGAGACTGCGAATGAAGTCTGCTAAGCAAAGTTATTGTTTTCCTGCTCAAAATTTTGAGATTCCCGCCAAAAACCACATTCTGCTCAAAAAATTGATTTTCAGACTGCAAATGAAATGTACTACGCGAATAGGATTTCAGACTTCATGCAAAGTCTACTAATAATCACCAACATATAAAATTGATTTTCACTTTCATTTTCTATTTGTAAAAAATCAAAACCCTAGCCACTATCTCCTCTTTGCAAACCCTTCTCAATTTCTCTCGTTCCTCTGCTTCCAAATACCATAAATGGCTTCTTCTCTTCTTCTTTTGTTACTCGCAGGTCAAGATTCAACAATCTCAAGCATTTCTATGTTTCCATGGAATGGCAAGACTGCACGTAATCTCGGAAAGTGGAAGAGAAAGCGTCAAGGAAATTAGCATCAGACCAGAGAAAAGCACCAAAAGCAACAATGTGAGCTCGATTATAACTCTGGTGGTGATGTCTCCAGCCTCTGGCGGTTATGTCTCCTCCCTCTGGTGGTGCTGTTTGGGCTCAAGAAACTTTGGCGATTCGCACTGTGTAGAAGCGGAAGAAGGTTCTATGTTTTGGAGTGAGGATGCATCAAAATGTTTAGTGTCCTTCGTTAGAGCTATTTCAATATAACCACATTTTCATCATAATCCATATTTTCAACAAGTGAATGCCTTCAGAAGTTGTAGATTTAGTCTCAAGACTTCTTTAATACTCTCCTAGTCTACGTTGTGTCGTTGTGAGTACTTTCAAGTCATCCTTCTTTTTCATTTCATTTTGCAAAAGTCTTTTGATTCTTTGTATGATTTTGGTCTATTGTATGATTTTTCCAATTAGCTTGATGCGTTAGTTCACCCGCTTTGACGTGCTTAGAGATCCAAATGCAAAATTACCCAACGATCGTTTCCTTCCACCGCTCTTCAACTTCAAGCCTGATGCTACAACAACAAATCACTTTCTTGTTTAAACTTTATGTGGCCAAAGTATTAAGATCAATGACTTACATTTATGTTTTTTTCTTAATTGTGTTATGTGTAACAAAGCTGAACGATGAACCGGTTGAGATAGTGGCAAAGTTAGTACCCAAACATGCGAGGAAGCAATGTTTGTCGCTTGTCTGGCTGTTAATCAACAAACATGAAAACTAGAGATGAGTAGCCTGAGAAATTCATATCCTCTCTCTCTCTCTCTCTCTCTCTCTCTCCCTCTCTCTCTCTCTCTCTCTCTCTCTCTCTCTCTCTCTCTCTCTCTCTCTCTCTCTCTCTCTCTCTCTCTCTCTCTCTCTCTCTCTCTCTCTCTCTCTCTCTCTCTCTCTCTCTCTCTCTCTCTCTCTCTCTCTCTCTCTCTCTCTCTCTCTCTCTCTCTCTCTCTCTCTCTCTCTCTCTCTCTCTCTCTCTCTCTCTCTCTCTCTCTCTCTCTCTCTCTCTCTCTCTCTCTCTCTCTCTCTCTCTCTCTCTCTCTCTCTCTCTCTCTCTCTCTCTCTCTCTCTCTCTCTCTCTCTCTCTCTCTCTCTCTCTCTCTCTCTCTCTCTCTCTCTCTCTCTCTCTCTCTCTCTCTCTCTCTCTCTCTCTCTCTCTCTCTCTCTCTCTCTCTCTCTCTCTCTCTCTCTCTCTCTCTCTCTCTCTCTCTCTCTCTCTCTCTCTCTCTCTCTCTCTCTCTCTCTCTCTCTCTCTCTCTCTCTCTCTCTCTCTCTCTCTCTCTCTCTCTCTCTCTCTCTCTCTCTCTCTCTCTCTCTCTCTCTCTCTCTCTCTCTCTCTCTCCCTCTCTCTCTCTCTCTCTCTCTCTCTCTCTCTCTCTCTCTCTCTCTCTCTCTATCTTTCTCTGTATTATTATTACTAGGGGTTTGTTGCGCGCTACGCGCGGATTACGTGTATATATATTGTTATTTTAGAAGTTGTTATTGGAATTTGACTTCGAAGTTTAGATTTCAGTTTTACTCAATTTCATTTTGTTTCTATAAATTATATGCAAGGATTTGAAATAGTG
>OVAN01006420.1:0-21356 GCA_900406275.1 Anastatica hierochuntica
GGTGCGACTGTGATCCTCCTTATAAACCCGAGACCAAGACTGGATCCGTAACCAATTCCACCGATCATCATATCCTCCACTTTCCTAAAACCAGCCGAAACAAATAAACCCCAAATCTTCTAATGATCCTCCCTGAACAATGAAGATCCCCTGTGAAAAGCAATATCCCGTAGAAGATCTGTGATTGCAATCTTCGCCAGCCAAGGAAACACCAGAGATTCCAANTCAATTCCACCGATCATCATATCCTCCACTTTCCTAAAACCAGCCGAAACAAATAAACCCTCAAATCTTCTAATGATCCTCCTTGAACAATGAAGATCCCCTGTGAAAAGCAATATCCCGTGGAAGATCTGTGATTGCAATCTTCGCCAGCCAAGGAAACACCAGAGATTCCAAATTAAATACATATCAGAAATCAACACCCACAAAATCCTTGAATGTCGATATAACATCCTAGAGATCCTCCTAAACCACCCCCTTCCGCCAGCCACTCGTGAGCCCCAAACAGCGACCGGCCCTAACTTCACCTCCTGAGATACCCAACCGTGATCACCACCGGAGAAGAGCCAACAGAACCACAGAGAGGTCCCTCTCAAGCCACAGCGCCACCACCGCAAGAGCCCAACCTCGACAGACCACTCATGAAGGAAGCTTAGGCTACCAGATCCCGGGAGGCGTAAGAACTCCGGTGAAGCACTCAACCTCAGATCCACCATACAACTATCGAAATNCGTGATCACCACCGGAGAAGAGCCAACAGAACCACAGAGAGGTCCCTCTCAAGCCACAACGCCACCACCGCAAGAGCCCAGCCTCGACAGACCACTCATGAAGGAAGCTTAGGCTACCAGATCCCGGGAGGCGTAAGAACTCCGGTGAAGCACTCAACCTCAGATCCACCATACAACTATCGAAATTCTCCCTCTTGTTTCCTTTCCACTGCAAGCGTCCAAAATCCCAGAGAGACCCAAGAGACAAGACGAAACCGACCCACCAAAACTCCGGCGAAACCCCTGAGGACATACCCAGTCCCGCCGGCAAGAAGAAGCCACCGGAATCAGAGATGGAGCGGCGCAATCGCCATTTCTATTCATGTTTTCGCGAGAGAGCGTTTTTTATAATTTATTAAAAATAACTAAATGTGTAATTAATAAATTTTTTAACTGATGAATTTATTAAAATTTGTATATAATTACAAGATAAATAAAAAATAATATTAATTTTTAATCCATGTATAATTTACGAAATATGTCCATGGAAAAAAAAGTTAGATGAACAAAAAATCGCTTATTAAGAGCAAAATCATAGAAGAGAAAAATAAATCCGCGTGTTAAATATAGATTCAGTCATACTCGCTTGATACTAGAGTGAAAATAATTATTTATAAAAAAACAATAATTGACCGTGTGATTACTTTTAAAAGTTGTGGGTTTGGATGCCAAAAATTTTAACATAGAAAAAGTTTTGTTGGGCAAATAAATAATTTTAAATAAATAAAATGTATGATCATATATTTTTAAGAATCAAATAATTTCCAAAAAATTTTGAATACTCCATTCTATGAGCGAGATATTTAAACCATTTGCAATAATATTTGAGAAAAATATGACAAATCCCTGGTTCGCCAAAAGCGATTCTTTCCACCCCCTGTCCACCGTCGGAAACCTCTTCCGGCCACCTCCATACCCCCTGATCCACCTGACCTTTCCCACTTTCCCCCTCTCACTTCTCATTCATGCATCTCTACTACTGGTTTGAAGTACAACCACTTCTTCTTTACCTAAGATTCTGAAGTCTTCTCTTGTTAAGGCTTCTGAGGGTTTAACACCTTTTGAAATCCTTCGATCTGGTGGTGAAATATCCACTAAAGTAACCCCACTGGCTTCTGGTCCCTCTGGATCTGCAGATCTGAGCCCACTTACTGTTCATCTACAGTGCCGTGAAACTACAACTACTCAAATTGCCTCTGAAGGACCTCCTGCTCCCTCTATCCCAAAGCATCAAACTTGGGCAGACAAAGCAAGAGGTAACTCAGGTAAGACTCTCACTCGATATGGTGCTCCCTCAGCTCCTGTTGAAGGAAAGGTTAGGGTCTTAATACCTGATGAGGTATTTGAGAAAGGAGCAGAAGAGCATAAGGATTTCATAGTAGGGCACTTCAGTGGGAAACTCCCGTCTTACAATCTCCCTCAAAGCGTCCTCTCTCACCTTTGGGGGAAAGGGAAGAAGCTAGAGATTCATATGTCACCTGCAATACAAACAATGTTGGTCAGGATACCAAACAATTTTATAAGACAGAAGGTTCTTGAAAAGAAAACCTGGTACATATCTACTTCTATGTTCCAAGTCACTCTAAGGGGTTTAACCCCAACAGACATTGATCTTCTTATGGAAGCTACACCTATTTGGGCTCACTTAAATGGTGTACCTCTCAACCTAAGAACTAATGAAGGCTTGAGTCGCATTGCTGGTAAAATAGGGGAACCAAAAGAAATGGATGACTTCACCAAAAACTTGGTTAGTTTGACTATGTCTCATGTTAAATTCATAGCTAACTTAACTAAACCATTGCCATCTGTGGTTGAAGTCTTGAGAAAGGATGGATCTGTCACTGAAGTAGGAGTAGAGTACCCTTGGCTCCCTCCCTTATGCTCTAGCTGCAAAAAGGTTGGACACATCATAAAGCATTATCCTAAAGTTACCCAATACTAGCAGCCTACTAGAAGTAGGAGTAGAGTACCCTTGGCTCCCTCCCTTATGCTCTAGCTACAAAAAGGTTGGGCACATCATAAAACATTGTCCTAAAGTTACCCAATACAAGCAGCCTACTAGAAGAATTCTTACCTCTGTTAAAGAGCTTGAATCTTCTCCTCATATAATGCCCAGTCAAACTGTAACTTCTGAAGCCAATGTAGACTCTCCAGTGCTAGATCTCATACTTGAAGATGAGATCAGCCCCTTGGCTCCTATCTCTCCAGAGAGCCCTTCATTATCTGATTATGTACTTGGCCTTCAAGCTCCTAAGGGAGTCAAGAGGAACCATTCCTTGTCTTCCTCTCAATTTTTTGTCCTCTCCTTGCGGTCATTGCTAACAGTACTTGCAAAGGAAACTCTCCTCATTCAAGGGAGGGATACATCTTAATTCCCCAATGAGTACAAACTTATTTTTGGAATTTTAGGGGATTAAATAGTATGGATAAACACAAACCTTTTTGTCAATGTCTAGCTACTATAAAGCCAGTTTTTGGAGTTATATTAGAATCTCATATCAAGATTGCCAACCTGCCTTCGATTATGAATAACTTGTGTTCAGGCTGGAACTTTGCCTCTAATCATCAAAGTGATGAAGATGGTAGAATTATTCTACTTTGGAAGCCTTATGTCCAATTATCTATTCTCAGGCAATCAAAACAAATGTTGACCTGCAAAATCAGTTTACATACAAGTTAAAGTTTCTTCTTTTTCAGCAATATATGCCTGCAACTCAAGAGGAGAAAGACTGAAATTGCGGTCCAACCTTCTAGATATTCACTCCTCTTACCATCTAGACGTTGAAGCCTGGATCATAGGGGGTGATTTTAATCAGGTCATCCGACCCTCAGAGCATTCATCTCCACGGATTAACTCCATCACTCCGGACATGAGTGAGATGAAGGATGTGCTTCTTACACTAGGGGTTGAAGACCTCAAGTTTTCTAGATGTTATCATACTTGGACTAATAGATAACTTATTGATCCAATATCAAAAAAGTTGGATAGGGCTCTCTACAATCTGCAATGGATTCAGAATTTCCCACTCAGTATTACATATTTCAAAGCTCCTGGAATTTTTGATCACTCCCCGTGTGTCATCAGTCTAAACTGTCCTCTTCATGTGGTTGGTACTAAGATTTTTCGATTCTTCAAATTCCTAATAAAGCACCCAAAGTTCAAGTCAACATTTTGAGGATGCTTGGGAGCAGTTTGACTCTAAAGCCTCAGACTTGTCATTTTTCAATTACAAGCTCAAGTCAATGAAGGTACCTCTGAAAAATTTGAATAGGGAGAACTTCTCAGACATCCAAAATGGAGTGGCAATTTCTCTTTCTTCCCTTAAGGATGCTCAGATAGCTGCTCTATCCAATCTGAATCTAACTACCTACCAAGAGGAGAGAAACCTTCATCAGAAATGGGCTTTCTTATGTACTATTTAAGAGGCTTATTTAAGAAAAAAATCTAGAATCAACTGGTTAAGAGAAGGGGATCAAAACTTTACCTTTTTCTTTCGGGTTGTGAGTGCAAGAATTCATATAACTCAATCTTGTCTCTTACAGATGACCAAGATACTGTTATCTCTGACCCTTCTGATTTGGGTACATTAGTGGTCAACCACTTAAAAAACCTTCTTGGCCCTCCTTCTCTGCCTACTCTCCCTTCTTCCTCACAATGGATTAGTGATTTGGTACCATTCAGATGCTGCAAAAACACTCAGAGATCCATGTCATCACCACCTACGCAAGAGGACATAAAGAGAGTTTTATTTAAGTTGAATCAGAATAAGGCTCATGGCCCGGATGAGTTTACCTATGCTTTTTTCAAAGACAGTTGGGATGTAGTTGGGGAAGAGCTATTGCTTAGTATATCTAAGTTCTTTAATATTGGTTTTATCCCTTCTGCAGTCAATGCAACTATATAAGCATTGGTACCTAAGAAACCGGGTGCTACCAACATTAAGGATTATAGACCTATTGCCTGTTGCAACACAGTCTATAAAGTCATATCCAAGTTATTAGTAAGGAAGCTAAAAAAAATTCTACCTCAGGTTATCCTACCAAATCAAACTGTGTTTGTTCAAGGCAAGCTAATCATTGAAAACACCCTTCTTGCCTCTGAAATAGTTCAGAATTACCACATGCATAAGGGAGTCAAAAGGGTGACTATTAAAGTTGATATAGCTAAGGCTTTCGAGTCTGTATGGTGGGAGTTTCTTTTCACTTGTCTAAGGACAAGAAGGGTTCCTGAGGAATACATTAGATGGATGCTCCCATGTGTTCAAACAGTCTCCTACTCAATGGGGTTCAATGGTTCTACAATTGGGTATTTTAAAGGAAGCAGAGGTCTCAGACAGGGAGACCCCTTGTCTCCCTACATGTTTGTTATGGTTATGAATTGCCTATCATACGCTCTCAATTCAGCTGCTGAGAAAGGAATATTTAATTATCATGCCAAGTGCAAGAAGATCAAGTTAACACACATTTGTTTTGCGGATGATCTTTTAATATCTTGTGAGGGCTCTCTAAACTCAGTGGCTGGTGTCCTCTCGATCCTTAAGGAATTTGAAGAGAGATCTGGTCTTGCCCTTAGCTTGCAAAAGACATGCTTCTTCTCTGGAGGTTGTCTCCAATGGAAACTGAGTCCATTTCTGCAAGCCACTGGCATCTCCCAAGCTAGTATCCCTGTAAGTTACCTTGGTGTTCCACTATGCACAAAGAAATTAATTGTTGTCAATTGCTCTAATCTGATCCAGTCAATAAAAAATAAGCTGAATTCATGGACTGTTAAGTCTCTATCCTATGCTGGGAGGCTCCAGCTGATATTTACAGTCATACCAGGACTTATAAATTTCTGGTATGCTTCTTTTATTCTGCCAGTGGAGTGTGTGGAAGAAATAAACTCTCTATGTGGTAAATTTCTATGGAAAGGTCATATAGAGGGCATAGGGAATGCAAGAGTATCTTGGGAGTCTATTTGCTGGCCTAAATCTAAGGGAAGACTAGGATTAAAGTACATGTCATGTTGGAACAGAGCTTGTGCCTTGAAGCTTATTTGGATTCTCTTCTTCAAGCAGAATTAAATTTGGTCTTCCTGGTTTATTTAAGAGACCCTGGAAGGGGAAGTAAATAAGTTTTGGGTAATCAATACTAAGCAGAAAAACTCATGGCTGTCGAATGAATTACTAAAAATGAGGGACACTATATTCAGTTGGATCAAGATGTCTGTAGGTAATGGAGAAGATACCTACTTCTGGCACTCGAATTGGTCTCTGTTTGGTAGGGTAGCTAGCTTCTTGACTTAAGGAAGACACTATGACATCCCTCAATTGGCCACCTTAGCCAATTTGTGGAATGGTTCTCACTGGTTGCTGCCACCGACAAGATCGAAGCAACATGTTCTCTTATTTTCCTACATGTCCACAATATCTCTCTCCTCTGCTCATGACTCCTATGAATGGTGTCCTAATGGAGTCACTTTGAACCGCTATAATACTGGAGAAATCTATGAGTTATTAAGGGGAGAGAAATTGGATGTTACCTGGCACACTCTAGTGTGGTCTCCAGGAGGAATTTCTCGACATAAATTCATGGCCTGGCTGTTCTGCTTAAATAGAGCACCCACTAGAGATCGTCTGTAGTCTTGGGGCCTCATGATTGATGCCTCTTGCCTCTTATGTGGTTCATCATTGGAATTCAGGGATCATTTGTTTTTTAGGTGCCACTTCTCCTCAAAGATCTGGAGGTCTTTAGCCCAATCAACTCGTCTTGTTCGCGCTTCATACTGGAACTGTATTATTGCAGAGCTACTTGCTGGGGCAAACAACATGCTGGTATTTCGTATACGGGTTGTCCATTGGCAAGCATCCATATATCTCATATGGGCGGAACGGAATAGAACGCTCCATCAACGAATTTTCAAAGGGGCAGAGGCAATTGCCAAAGAAATCAAGTTTCTAATCAAAGACAAAATCTCGAGTTACCGTATGAAGCAGTCGGCGTTTGGTTCTTCATTGATGCAATTATGGTTCTCCTTCTTCACAAATCATTGATCCTCCCTCTCGATGATCTCCTTGTTTGTCGGCTTGTTGTACTGCATGCGTCAAATTGACTACTGAAGAAGAAGAAGAATCGTGAGATCTAAAACTAAAAGTGAAGCTTTTTATGGACTCAACCAATCACATTTTAAGACTTGGTTGACAATATTTTGTAGGTTCATTAGCCCAATGGGCCTCTAAGTTTGAACTTTGTATTTTTCTTTCTCTTTATTTAATAGAAGGTATTTTAACAAAAATAAATAAATAATATTTGAGAAAATGTTTTATCTTGACTATTCTTATTTAATATTTTTGTGGTTGCAAAATGAGTTTTTATTAAGTGTAACTTGGCGTAAATATAGATACCAAATATTATGAATGTACTTCGGGTCAAGGTTCTAGAACTCGTTAGGCGTTAGTTTAGCAGTGAAGTTGGGTCTAGATTAAACAGAGATTAATCGGAGACTAGTTTTAGATTATCTTGATATTTTTGATTTAATTTAATTTTATAAATATATAATAAGCTTATAATTTTGACTTTTAGAATTTTTGAATTGTTTTAGTTTTAAAATAACTAATTTATATAATTATAATGATTGTAATATATTTTTATTTGATTTTATGGGTCGTCTCGGATCTTTGCAGCTTTTAAAATGATTTTTGGATTTTGGTTTTTGATCTTCAAAAACTCATGTTTTATAGCTTTTAAATTTTACGTAAAAATTCAAAAATTATAGAAAAACTAGATTCTCCATAATTTAGAGAATCCACTTTTCTCAAAAACATAATAGGTGAAAAAATGGTTTTTGATTATCAAAAACGAAAAAAACAATCTAAAAGCCATCACCAATCAATGTCTTAGTTAAAAGTCCAATTTCATAAGTGAATTAGTGTAATGCTTGAAAAAAATTGGATTGCGCAGAAAACTAATCGGACGACCACATCACCGTTTAACGGATCTGCGAAAGAATAATTAGTCTAGATGAAAATTTTTAAAACAGAGTTTTGCGTGGTCGATTTTAAGATGGTTGGAGGTAAATTTTGTTGCTCAGTTACCAATTGAACGAACGAATGAAACATGACATTGAACCAAACAATTTAAATATGTGACAAATAGATATGGTGATAAGCTAAACAAGGTGGTGACGTTATTTAGAAAATATATAATTTTCCCAAATTTTCAAACTAGTTACATCTATATTCTCAATTATTTAACTACAATTTGGAAGAGAAAAATCGATTTTTTTCTACTCGCTAACATAAATAAAAAAAACAAACCCCACACACACAGACAAGAGCCGGTCTAATTGTCTGAAGTCAAAACCATCTCTTTAGTTACCGGTTTAAATTTTTCGATGCAGTGGATGATGCTACTGTACGCAGGATAAAGAGATGTTAGCTTAACCTACGCCGTCGTTTTGGTCATTCCTCTTTGTGGGCTTTTAAACCTACGTTTCTCCTCACCGCAATCGCTCTCTCTCTCTCTCTCGCTCGTCGCTTCATCTCTCTCTCTCTCTTTGTAACTCTGTAACTCGGAACGATCATCCATGGCTAACTCCTCCACTGACTCCGCCGCCGACCACCGCAACAAGCACCTCTCCATCAATCCTCCGCACCAGATCTTCAAAGGTATTCGACCATTGTTTCTGTTTATTTTCCCTTCATTTCCCCCCGATGAGAAGGATTGTCTTCGAGTCTCCCATTTCGTGTCGTCTGTTTCTAAACCCTAATTTGTAAGAGAGATTGCAACTCCTTCTCTCTGCGATACTCAATCATCGATTGAATTAGCGTTACAGAGTCTCCGGATTTTATTAGGGTTTTTGGTGTCTGAGGATCGTTCCTCTTTTTTCTTCTTCTTCTACCGTTTCAGCTCTTGGGTTTTAATCTGGGAGTTGCATCGCAAACTGAAATCTTTTTGTTACATTTTGTAATAGTTGCAACACTGATTGCTAATGGCTCTGTGCTTGTTATCAGTAAACTTGCGTAAGCTGTAGATCTATAAGATGTGGATTGTTTCCTTATTAAAGTGAGACACTTTTGTAGTTCATTATGTCTTTTGCTAGTGTAGAGACCATTTCTGAGTGATTCATGACAGACCAGAAATACTTGTGTGTATAATTTGCTTGCTCTTTTCCTAGAGATACTAACCGATCACACGATTTTCCTCTTCGGTGTCTATGCCAGAGGATTGAAGTGACATTTTAGCATTATTTGTGCAGAAATCCAGGGTTCTGACAATGCTCTTCCTCTTTCACCTCAGTGGCTCCTCTCCAAACCAGGGGAGAACAAGACTGGAACGGGAACTGTGGTATTTTCACATAGCTTGTTTGTTTTTATTTTTCAGATTTATATTTGCTCAATATGAAAACTGGTTTAACTTTTACAGGAAGCTCAGGCACTGCAAAATGCGCATGGAAACCACTCAGATGTTGTGAAACCAGCAGGAAATGGAGCAGATACGGTCAATAATCTGAAGAAAAAGGATGTTTTCCGGCCATCCTTGCTTGATTCAGAAAGTGGTCGCCGTGATCGTTGGCGTGATGAGGAAAGGGATACCTTGTCCACAGTCCGCAAAGATCGCTGGTGGAATGGTGACAAAGACTTTGGTGATACTAAGAAGGTGGATCGTTGGGATAATGTAGGCCCTAGACACCTTGGGGAACCACGACGTGGTCCGAACGATCGGTGGACTGATTCAGGAAACAAAGATGCTGTACCAGAGCAGCGTCGTGAGAGCAAGTGGAACTCTCGCTGGGGACCTGATGATAAGGATGGTGAGATTACACGTAATAGGTGGGACGAAGCTGGTAAAGATGGTGAAATCATTCGAGAGAAGGGTCCGTCTCTTCCTTCTGGCGATGGAGACCATTACCGGCCATGGAGACCCTCTCAAGGTCGCGGAAGAGGAGAAGCTCTTCACAGCCAATCAACTCCAAACAAGCAGGTTCCAACCTTCTCTCACAGCAGGGGGCGTGGAGACAACTCTGCTATCTTCTCAGCTGGACATGGAAGGACGGGTCCTGGTGGAAGTAGTTTCACTAGCGCATCAAACCAGTCTCACCCCCCTGGATCTGCCATTGACAAGGGGGAAAGTGGTCTTGGAGAGCCTTTCCATTTAAGATATAGCAGAATGAAACTTTTGAATATCTACAGAATGGCAGATATAGAGTGTTATGAAAAGTTTCCAGATGGGTTCATCGAGGTGCCTTCCCTTACTTGTGAGCAACTGTCAGGTCCTCTCGCCCTTTGCGCTCCAAGTTCCGATGAAGTGGTGAGTATTTTGCTGGTTAGTTTATATTTTTCTTCATAAAGTATCTCAATGATGATACCCTTGTTTTTCTTCATAGACTGTTCTGGATGCTATTGAGAAAGGAAAAGTAGTGAGCAGTGGTGCCCCACAGACATCCAAGGAAGGCCCTAGTGGGCGAAATCCAGGAGAGTTTTCACAACCTAGGCGAAACAGGCCAGGTAATAATTCTGTGAAAGACATCAATGCTTCTAGTGTTCTATATATAATAATAGATGATAAAAAAATTGTGAATGCTTTGTCGCAGCCGGAAGCAGAGAAGATGTAATACATGCTGCCGAGGAACCAAAAGATGAAAGTGGAAAAACAAGTATCTATCCAGATGATAAGTTTAGGCCTGAAGGTATGCGTTGACATATTGTGGCCTTCATGCAGCTTTGTTAACTCATTTGGTGTTTTTTGAAATAGTTATCAAAACTATCTCATATTCATTAAAACTCTTTGAGTAGTGTTGTCAAATGTGAAAATGCTAAAAATTGGTTCTAAACAACATTTTTGTAATTTCTCTGCCCCTATTAGCCTCTCACGTTGTTGTTCTTGTTATGTTTGCAGGTTCTCATGACGGTTATGCTCCTTTTAGGAAAGGCAATGAGGTGCCTGTCAGAGAATTAAAACAACTCAGTATGGAGGGAAATAACCATATCCAAACTGACTCTCCATGGCGTCAGCCTTCTGGGGGAGAAAGATCTAGTAGGATCTCACATGATTGGAATGACCCTTCAGCTGATAACAGGCTGAAATCTTCTGACAATGTTTGGTCGCATCCTAAAGATTTAATAAACCATTCTGGTGGCAATGTGAATTTGTTGCCACAGTCCAAAGGTGAATCAAGATGGCAAATTAATGAAGATCCTGCACTTAGAAGACAGCCATCTCTGGTGTTCGACAGGGAACATGAAGTTAGAAAGCTGCTGCCATCTTCACCTGAAGAACTATCACTATATTATAAAGATCCTCAGGGTCTAATTCAAGGCCCTTTTTCTGGAACCGATATCATTGGGTGGTTTGAGGCTGGCTATTTTGGCATAGATTTACTGGTTCGTCTTGCAAGTGCACCAAACGATTCTCCTTTTTCATTACTTGGTGATGTGATGCCTCATTTGCGGGCTAAGTCGGGTCCACCACCTGGTTTTACTGGTGCCAAGCAAAACGAATTTGCTGATGCAGCTGCTACACCAGCCTTCCCTGGCGTGGGGAAAGTTCATTCTGAGGTGGGTGAGGCTGATATGCTGCAAAATGATATGAGGTATAAGCACATTGCAGGGACTGTGGCGGAGAATCGGTTTATTGAGTCTTTGATGTCTGGGGGTTTGAACAGTCCAGCTCAAGGTAGTCTTAATGTTGGCCATTTAATGTGTTTTAATATGAACTTTTGTTTTCCTATTTGGCCACTCAGAACCAGTAGCTATGCTTACTTGAGCGGTTTCTATTGTGTCTACAGGTGTTCAAGGATTTGCTGTAAATAGATCTGGTGGATTGGCTTTACCAGGTACTGATAGTGGTGCAGACATGTATCTCTTGGCCAAAAAATTGGAACTAGAGCGGCAGAGGACAGCACCTAGTCCTTATTCGTATTGGCCTGGCCAGGAATCTGCAAACCTGTTGCCAGGATCAGAGAATGTATCAGAAAATGCTCAACAACCCGCCCGTTCTCCAAGTTCTGATTTGATGTCCCTCCTCCAAGGTGTGACGGGTAGGTCTTCTCCTGCTGTGAGTGGTCCACATTCTGCTTGGTCGCATTCCAATCAAAAGGAAAATGATTTGCCCCATGCCAAAACTTTCCAAACTCAAGCTCCCTTTGGGGTCCAACAGCAAAGGCTGCCAGAGCAGAATTCACCTTTGGCAGGTTTACTTGGTCAACCTATTGAAAATATTCCCGGTGGCATGTTATCTCCTGATCTGATGCTCACCTCTGGACTCTCCCAAGATCAACAATCGCTCAATCTGTTGCAGCAGCAACAGCTTTTGTTGCAGTTGAGTGCTCAGACAACCCTTTCTCCACAACAGCAGCGTCTAGTGCTTGAAAAGATGATCTTGCTGAAACACCAACAACAGAAACAAGAAGAGCAGCAGCAGCAGTTGTTACACCAGCAACAACAGCTGTTTTCCCAGGTTCTTATTGATCAGCAGCGTTCTCAGCAACGGTTAGGAGAGCCATCTTACGGACAGTTGCAGCCAACTTTTGATGCGCTTAGGCTGCAACCGTCAAAGGACATGACTCAGGTCCATCAGCAGATGCAGGTCCCTGTTTCCCATGAAGAGCGAGGTGCCAACTTAACTGATTTGCTCCCAGCAACCCATGCTACTAATCAGAATGTGGCTACTTTTGGAACCCCCTCTCTTCAGCACCAGCAGTTTGGTAATGGTGACCCTAGGATTAGCCAGGGGGCAGTTCTTGCAGATCCAATGGATGATAACCAGAAAAAGGATTCAAATTCAGAATACAAAAGAACAATTTCTGCAGATTACATGAACAGTTTGTATTCAGAAAAGCATGCCCTTTCTTCTGCTCAGCTTAATGTGGAACAAGAGTCCGTGAGTTGTGTCAACAGTGAAAGAACCACTCCTATTAATTCTGTGATTGCTGAGCAAGGAATGTCTGCAACTACAGCAGCTCCAGAAACATGTGAAAGTAAGCTGCTGGAGGAGGCTAAGGCTGTGTATGATGAACAAGGGGAGACCAGTAATGATCTATCTCTGGAACTTCCTGCAACCGAAGTGAAAAACAGTGAAGTTCCTGGGGGACGGAAGACGTCTGAAAAGAAGTCCAAGAAACAACGAGCTAACAAGCAGACTACTGACTCGGCTAAGGCAACTGCTAGAGCTCTGTTGCAGGAGGCAAAGCAATCTGAAACAAGAAGTGCTGATGATTCTGAGACAAAGGGTAAAAATAAAAACTCATCTGACACTTTGATAGACAATGATACCCAGTTCAATAAGAGCTCCAAAGCCACAGCTTCGAGCACTTCCGTAATTAGTTCAGAAGCTGATTCAAGCAATGACTCTTCGCTGCAAAACTCAGGCACGCAACCTGGACGAGCTTGGAAGACTGCCCCTGGCTTTAAACCAAAGTCATTGCTAGAAATTCAAATGGAGGAACAGAGGGTAGCACAAACAGAAGCTGTAGCTCCGAAGATATCTACTCCTGCAAGTTCAGTGGGATTGGCTTCTCCGTGGGCTGGGGTTGTTGCCAATTCAGATCATAACAACCCTAGAGAGACTCATGGAGAGTCAGTTAGTATTCAATCTGGCGTTGGCAATAAAAGCCACTTGCATGACTTTCAGGTTGGTAATGTGGCCAAGTGTGGTGACAAGGAGAGGGACGTAATGGAAATCATATCTAGCGACACACCTATGCAAGTCACGGTTACTAATGCAGAGCCTTTAGACGATGATAACTTTATTGAGGCTAAGGAAACAAAAAAGAGCCGCAAGAAATCTGCAAGAGCAAAGAACTCTGGATCAAAAACTGCTGCTCATGGTCTTACTGCAGATACAGTCTTTCCGACAAATTCTGTTGAGAAAGGAAAAAGTTCACGGGTTGTGCAGCAAGAGAAAGAAGTTTTACCTGCTATTCCTTCCGGGCCTTCTTTGGGAGATTTTGTTCTCTGGAAAGGAGAGACTGCGGACAATTCTCCACCGGCTGCTGCATGGTCCGTTGCTGCCAAGAAACCCACAAAACCTTTCTCACTTAGGGATATTGTGAGGGAGCAGGAGAAGATGACGACCTCTGCTCATCCGCCCTCTAATCCAGTGGCTACCACTCAGAAGTCTATTCCATCACAGGCTCCTCAGGGTGGTGTACCTTCCTGGTCACGTTCCACATCCTCCCTTTCACAGGCCGTTACTCAATCTTCCTTGCAGGCAAAACACAAAGGTGATGATGATCTTTTCTGGGGTCCAATTGAGCAATCAACTCAAGAATCAAAACAGTATGAATCTCTCTCTCTCTCTTGTTCCTTGAGTTTCCAAGTCGTTATTTATTTGATCTTGTGTTATTAAATATATTCAAGGAGCAGCATCAGCTTATAACTTGCTGATGCGATATGAGTTTGCACCTTTTATGATATAGCCTTATTGTTGAAGAAATTTGACTAACAGAGAGTTATTTTTGATCAGGGGAGACTTCCCTCATCTTACAAGTCAAAACAGTTGGGGTACCAAAAATACTCCTGGGAAAACAAATCCAGGAAGTTCACTGAATCGACAGAAATCAGTTTCAACTGGATCTGCAGATCAGGGTTTGTCTTCACCTGTTGTCACTATAGGGAAAAAGGAGGCAGGGACAAAACTCGCAGGTTTGTTTTTACTGACAATAACCCTTGACTGTCCAAAATCATAGCTTGTTTATCTCATGTGTTTGTGGTTTCTCAGAGGCGAATGACTTCAGAGATTGGTGCAGAAGCGAATGCCTCAGACTTCTCGGTTCAGAAGGTATACAAAATTTAATCGTTACACTAGTTTTTCGCTTTTGTCTTTCCCTTCCCGTTTATCTCAGTTGTATAATGTCGAAAAGTATAGGAACATATAGGAACTAGAAAACATCTTATAACTTACGTTCCATCTAACGTTTATTCTGGTTTGGTTGTGTTTTCCTTTCGTAAGATACAAGCGTCTTGGAATTTTGTCTGAAGCTATCCCGATCAGAAGCTGAGACCCTTCTGATAGAAAATCTGGGGTCGGTTGATCGAGACCACAAGTTCATTGATAAATTTCTCAACTACAAAGACCTGTTACCATCAGAAGTGGTAGAGATTGCATTTCAGTCAAAAGGCTCGGGAGTCGGAACCCGAAACAACACAAGCAAAGACTATTTAAACGCAGGAAGTAACGCTAGTGAAGGGTTCTCCAAAGTTGGAGGAAAGAAAAAGGCGAAGAAAGGGAAGAAGGTAAACTTAAGCGCATCGGTTCTGGGATTTAATGTGGTGAGCAACAGGATAATGATGGGAGAGATTCAGTCTATTGAGGATTAAGAGCTAAAGACAATGGATCTCTATGTTTTTTTATACACTTGCGGTTGGGGCTTAAGTTTTTATTGTACATTTCGTTTTTTAGGAAAAAAATCTGTCTCCTTAATTGGTTTTTCTTTTTTAATCTCTCTTAAAAGTTTTGTTAGCGACTGTACTATCAGTGAGGTGTGATGTTTTTTCGTCTTCCTCTTCCTTTTTAGTCATTACCCAAAAAAGAAATGTTGGATTCTGTTTGTTGTTTTATGTATTAGATAGGCATTAGCTCTTTGTTCAACAAATCCTTTTAGCTACTCTTTGGAAAATACCATAAGAGTTGTGGTGGGCTAGTAGATAACATTAGATACTCTTTCATATCTTTTGGTAAAGAATTTCATGTTTACTTAAAGGTAATTGATCGGACATTGGTTAAGTTCATATGTAGTGTACTAAATTTTATTTTACCTAACGAATATTTTGAGTAGTGGTGAGAAAACTACCTTGAATCGAAGAACTAAACATAATCTAACTCAGAAAAGTAGAGCCGAACCCAAACCAAATAGCAGAATCCTCGAATGGGTCCAAAGTGTCGAATAGTATTTCCATATTTTTCGGATGATTTCCATTAGGGTTGAACATATGCGTAAACGGTTCGGTACAATTCAGTCCAAGTAGTTAAGGTATATGTTCTTTCGGTTTCTAGTGAATGGGATCCATTCGGTTATTTGTAAAGTTCGGTTCAATTCCAGTTCGGGTTGTTCTGATATCGATTTGGTTTGGATAGTAGATTTGGAAACCAGGTATGAACAAAAAAAAATGTCAACAAACTTGCAAAACACAAAGTCACAATTTACAAAAGCATTCATTCAACTAGAAACAAGCACCGAACTTATCTAAGTATCAAAGTATCTACATTCAAATTCCCAATACAATCAAGTAATCAAGTAAACAAATTTTCTTTCCCTATGAAGAGCACAAAAAATAGCGAGGGTTTAAAACATTCGCACGTGCCAACTCGCGCGTGTGGGCGTGGAACACGCAGCGAGAGAACAAAACAGCGTGTGTTTTTTTCTATCAACTCCTCTTTCGCCGCTCTCACCAAACCTCGACTCTATCTATCTGTCTCTTTCTGCTGTTACGATGAAGGCTTCTCTCAAGGGCAAGTACGATGCCGAAAAGACCACCGGAGTTGGTTCCTTCTCCGTCAACGCCGGGGATCTTAAGCTACGCGCCACCATGACCGACGCTACACTCGTCGCCGGCCCTGCCTTGAACGGCCTCTCTCTCGCCGTCGAGAAGCCTGGTTTCTTCATCGTCGAGTATAACGTACCTAAGAAGGTAATTATCAGACATTCCTTTTAGTTTTCGATATTCAATTGCTTTGCGATTAAAATCTCAGTTTTTAGGTTTCCGACCAGTTTTATTTTGAATTTCGATTTCGCAATTTTGTCTGTCTGCTTCTAAGATTCATCAAGCAGAAGATTCAAAAGCTATCTTTTGGTGTATTTGCCTTACAGGATGTTAGGTTTCAGTTCATGAACAGAGTAAGTATTGCAGAGAAACCTTTGAATTTGACTTACATTCATAGCAGAGGTGATAACCGAACAATTGTCGATGGAAGCCTTTCGATTGATTCCGCAAACAAAGTCTCTGCTAATTACATGGTGGGCACAAACAACTGTAAGCTTAAGTACACTTATGCTCATGGAGGGATAGCTACTTTTGAGCCTTGCTATGACTTGGCCAAAAATACTTGGGACTTTGCGGTTTCTCGAAGAATTTATGGCGATGATGTCCTCAAGGCAACTTATCAGACTTCTAGTAAGCTATTGGGCATGGAATGGTCAAGAAACTCCAAATCTACTTCATCTTTCAAGGTAAAAACAACTTCCTTTGAAAGCATCTACTAGTTTGTTCTTTTGAGTTGGAAATATCATATACTCTTGGACAAATGTTTCGTAAAGCTTAAAAGGGCTCATGACATTGTAAGGCTTTTGATGGTTGATGGGAATTAACCCTTTGATGTTGTAAACAGGTATGTGCCTCTGTGAATCTTGCAGAGGAAGTGAAAACGCCGAAATTGACAGCAGAAACTACGTGGAACCTTGAAATGTAATCTCCATTCAATTGTTTCGACTACTTTGTTCTTCGTCTATTAAGACCAGGCTTCTTTGTACCACTTGTGTCGTCTGGACAAGTTTCTGATCATTTCAAAAAAATCCAAAAAAAGATTGGTATAATGTTCACGTTTCTACGGGAGAGTTCAGCTATTTTTAACATCAACACTACTGGATCATTCGACTATTTGTGTAACGTGTAACCCGAAAGTTTAAAACAAATGTCTAAATTTGAAAATGATTCTGAAAAACAAAAATTATTCAGACTAAGGTTATAAAGTTATGCTAAGTAACCTGAAATGAGCTACCAAAAAGCTTCATCTATGCATAAAATTTTGAAGTGTAACATGAACCTCTTTTATGTAATTAAAATTTTCTAAACTCATTCAATGCAACCCAACCTTTTGCTCTGTATCAATTACCATAAAGGCATATAGACACTAGACATGATTGTCCCCAAAAAAAACACAGCAATTTGGCTTAAAAACAAAAAGAGAGAAAGATGAAGAATGAGACTCATCTAAGTAAAGATCTGCAAATCTCAGTTAATGTTTTCATTATACAAGTCCTCGCAGCTCGGAATCAATCAATCAATCAGACTGGAACCGGCAAGCCTTTCTTTGCCATGCCATCCAGAATATCATTGAGAGCTTGGCATAATCCCGATATCTGCACAGTTTCCATTTTCTCAATCAATATCCCACACACCAAAAAAAGGGTTAACAGCTGAAAGAGAGAGAGAAAGAACCTGTTGATCCCATTGTTGCAGTTCTTCAATGTCATCCTCAAAATGTATCACAGCCTCCTCCTGATCAGATCAATATACATCTAAGAACCTTGTTGATGTTGAACACTATCCAGGATTCTTTCCATATAATTCACCCGAACAAAACGTGTTTTCCATTGCTTACCTGATCTATTGAACCCCTCATTCTGTCTTGGCCAATCATATTAGCTGCTATCTTCTCCGCCTTCAGGAAGAAAAAACTTATGCATTCAATCACTCAACACAAAGCAAAATGAGATTCAAATACTGATTACGAATATTCACCTTTCTTGGATCAATCCCAAGCAGAGTTCCCAATTCATCAAACCTAGGATTCAAAATATTTGGAGAATTGAGATACGAATCTCATAGACTTAAAGAAATGGTAATGTAAGAGACTACTTCTATATCTCCAACCTTATGTTTGTGTAAAGTTTGCTTGCACTTAGTAGGTTATGCTCAATCATGGCACGATCAAGAACGGTGGACTTGTCAGGCAAAGATGCTTTCTATTGAAATACGGTAAAACACTTGTTATGAACCTAAAAAGTCAGATGATATGCAAATACTGCATTTATTTCTAAATCTTAGCAACAGCCCACACCTGATGTGGCCTTAGTTCTTCAGCAAAAGCATCAATCTCCGGTTTCCTTAGAATCCTTTCCAGATACACCTAGAAATTTACATGAAAGTTTAAAGTTAGCTTGTAGCTCTGAGTAAGCTTCTATAGGCTATGTTGAAACTGTTATAATTTGTTTACAGACGAAACCTAATAACCATCATGCAGGCTTAGACAGGAGAAATGTACTAGTTATGGCTATTGGTCAAGTGCATGAAAGAATATGTTTGTCTACTAGAGGAAACAACGAAGATAACCTTCTGCAGGATAGGATAAATCTTCAGCTTGGAGCAACGCTCATCCTGTTGACAAAGAGAGATTAAGCTAAACACGATGATTAAGAAAGCAAGAATAGCAATCTGTTAGTATTCCACATGGTAATTACTTTATATAAAGTTGCAAGAACACGAGAGCGCTGAGGACCGGCTCCGGCTAATATAGTACATGTGACAGCAGCAGATAGGGCCTGCTCTAAAGCATTCTCATCAATCTCTCTGAGAATATTAGCAAACATTAGAACCAACACGTTCCAGAATATATAACATCACAAACTTATCCGAGACAAAAAAAGAGACTATTTTGCACTGTGAGGGGTTAAAAAGAAGCATAATGGCTTTTGACAAGGGATGTTCATGCTTCATAGATGGATCAAAGATTGATAATAGATCAATCAGAATATCCATTCATAGAGGACACCAACACAAGAGAAAGCTGAAAAACGTTGAAGCACGGAGAGAAGTCAGTTCACTTACTCATCCCCAATTTGGCGTTTTTCAATCTGTGAAATGCTGTAATAACGAAGCGCAGCCTCTAAGAACTTTCTTCTCATGTCCAAAATTCTAGCATAGCAGACCTGAAAGGGAATATATTAAGAACTGAATTAGAATGCTCCTTAATCACCCGGCACATAAATTCGTCATTCAAGGCAGCCCAACCTTGTACTGCAAATTCAAAACTTCATTCTGACTACTGCTCACTAAGAAAGAAGCTTTGTTTATAAAAGCCTCTGCATTTACAGCATCGTCATCCTGCAAATGCTCAACACAAAAATGTATCAGAAATTATTTTTTTTAAAAACAAGCTAATGTATTCATACAACCCTGGTAGCTCAATTTACTCTACAGAAGCAATCATTATTCAAGTGATATTGTGAACCAAAAAATGCTCATAACATAGTCGAGATTCATAGTTTTATGACACTGATATTTGAATAAGAGACTTGTTAAGTATATATCAAATTTATGTAGAAACTGCCCAAATGTCTGAAATTTGGAACAACAATGTGGTTTCTGTTAAGCTTTAAAGATCTACCATCTGTAACTGTATAGAAGCGCAGCCACATAAGGAATGTAGACCAATAGCTATAGATCATTTCTGCCATGTGAAATCTTACTCACGAACAGAGATATGTGACTTACATGCTTACAAAATTGACGAAAAGACATGAACTCTACTGTGCAAATGTACTAGGAAGGAAAAGCCAAACCTCGAGATACAAACGAGTAATTTGGATGCACTTAGAGAGCTTGAAGTTGTCGTCAACGGCCCTAATGAACAATACCAGAAATCCAAAATAAGCAAATGAAAAGAACAAGAAACAGCAAAAGTAAATAATTATCTGCTCAATGTCACACCTCATTCCAGAGTCAAGATCAATGCCACTCAGCATCTGAGCAGCTTTTGACCATTCCTGCTCTGATTCATACAAGCCCGCAAGTTTTTCTCTAATAACAAGTGCCTGCAGAAACACCAAAACAGATTCATCTCTTAAACAAAAAGAGACTGTAAAGCAACACAATGTACATTGTCTCAGTTACACCAAAGGAAGAGCAAGATTAGTCAAGACTCATCTCAAGGCAAACATCCAAGAGATACAATAGCAGCATCGTGTCTACATACTTATCAACTTAGACTAAAGAAACAGACTCCATAGAGAGAAAACAAAACCTGCTCCTCGAAGGAAACAACTCTCGGCTGAATCTGGGTGAGTGTAAACTGCGCAATCTCCTTCTGCGTCTCTGGTTCTAATCTCCCGAGCTCTTGAGCGAAAGACTGCAGAATCTGTCTCGAAACCACCAACGGGACATCATCGGAAAGGACTGGGTAAAAGTTTTGGAATCGAACAGAAACAAAATCACGAACTAGTACGAAGAAAAAGAATGAGAGATGAAGAAGAAGAGAAGAGTAATTTACTGTGATCGATGAACTTTTTGGATTGGAGAAGATCGTTGGAGGAAAGAAGTGAGGAAAGGATGAGTTTGTACTGTTCGATCTTCTGACGCTGATCAACGATTGCAGAAGCGTTCGTCAAAGCTTCATCCATGGCTTCTCTCCGGATTCTATCGGAACCCTAAGAAACACTATGAGGAGAACGTGAGAGACTGATCGGTTTATACTAAAATCTTGCTTTTCTTGTGAAGGGAGAGTAAGGAAGTCGAGAAAACGGCCGATTCATACCTGAATTTATGTATTGTTTGTTTTTTCATTCTTAAATTTTTTCGCTGTGCTCAAACATACCCAAGTAATTAAAAGTTTGAATTCTTGTCTTCGACTAATATAAAGTCGTTTATCCATACACGAAACCGACACGCTGGCACCTTAATTACTTGTTTAATCGGTAAACCGACACGCTGGCACCTTAAACAATACGACGTCGTTTTGCGTTTGAAAATAAACGAAAAAAAAACAAGAAAACGACGTCGTTTTCTTTTTATTTGAAAAACAAAAGAGATTTCTTCTTCCTCTCTCTTTCTCAAAACTGAGTTTAGGAGGGAAAATTTTGAGAGAGATTAAGAGATAGAGAACACGAAA
>OVAN01006421.1:0-21352 GCA_900406275.1 Anastatica hierochuntica
ATCACGTCAAGATTGTGTCGAACCAATTGATCTTTCCAGTATGGGAGCTCCAAAAAGATACTATTTTTATGCTAATTGTGACTTTCCAAATATCCATCAGGCATGTTCGGTTTGGTGTGCCAATTTCCCCCACTTCACTGTTTCTTGAGCATCGTAATAGTCAATNNNNGTCACCACTCATATACACTTGGGGAGGAAGCTTCGCAACTTTGTTCTTCCTGAACAATTTCCTGTTCCTCCTGTAAGGATGGGACATCGGAAAAAATCGATGATGACAATCAAACCAACAAGGTTTACGTCCGTGCTTAAGTTGAAATGCTTCAGATTGATGTGCATAGTAAGGACATGATAACCTTCCATGGGTTGTCCAACCAGATAGCATTCTGTATGCAGGGAAGTCGCTGATGGTCCACATAAGTGTTGCCCGCATCTTAAAGTTCCTCTGTTGTGATTGGTTGAACGTACAGACACCTGCATACCACAACTGTTGCAGCTCTTGGATGAGAGGTTGGAGGAAAACGTCTAAAGATTTCTTCGAGTGCTTAGGTCCGGACACTAAAATGCTCATGAACAAAAATTCCCTCTGCATGCACATCTCAGGTGGGAGATTGTAAGGGGTCAAAATGACAGGCCACAAGGAGTAGTTTCTACCTGACATTCCGAAAGGACTGAACCCATCTGTACACAAATCAAGATACACATTTCGTGACTCGTTAGCAAAATTAGGGTATACCAAATAAAAGTGTTTCCATGCTTTCGCGTCTGACGGATGTGTAATCTCTCCATTCCCAATTCTATGTTCTGCATGCCATCTCATCGCAGCCACAATCTTTTCTGAAAGATATAGTCGCTTCAGCCTGTCGGTGATTGGCAAGTACCACATCCACTGAAATGGTATGCGAGAACGTCTAGTTGTAGGTTGATATCTCAGTTTCCCACAAAAGCGACAATCCTGCAACTTTTCACCATCTTTCCAAAATATCATGCAGTTGTCGATGCATACATCAATCATTTGGGATGGTAACCCAAGACTAGAAACCAATTTCTGAATTGCATAATAAGACTCAGCCGAATTATTATCCGCAGGCAAATACTCTTTAAATAAATCTGCCCATGCATCCGTGCAGTTCTCAGGTAAGTAGTAATTGCTTTTAATTGTCATCATCCTAGATACCAATGATAATTTAGACAGACCTTCTCTGCATCCATCGTAGATAGGTTGATTAGCAGCGTCTAACATATCATAAATTTTTTTGCATCTACGTTCGGTTCCTCATAATTTAGAACATCAGCAAATGTTGCATTTTCTTGACATGCATAAGATGTATTCTGAAATGCATCTGTAACCATATTTTTCACAGCAGAAAATCATTTCAACCAAATTTTCCGGTACGCTCGCTAATTCCTCGCAAATATTGCTAGGAAATTGGGAGGAAATAACTTTCTTTCGCTAAGTGGTAGCAATTTCGTCGCAAATTTGCGACTTCAGTCGATTCATAGCAATTTCGTCGCAAATTTGCGAGGAAATTGCTAAGACTGGTTGTTCCCCCAAATTTTCCGGTACCCTCGCTAATTCCTCGCAAGAATTGCTAGGAAACTGCGAGGAAAACACCATCTTTTGCTAAATGGTAGCAGTTTCCTTGCAATTTTGCGACGACAATGGATTTCTAGCAATTTCTTCGCAATTTTGCGAGGAAATTGCTATGAAATAATTTTTTCGCAAAATTGCGACGAAATTGCTACCAAAAAACTTTCTGTAGCAATTAGGTCGCAATTTCCTCGCAATTTTACGAGAAAATTTTTTCTCGCAATTTTGCTTGTTTTCTTGTAGTGTATTGAGGATTCTTCTTGTCCAAGATGTGGTTTTCTGGAGACAGTTGATCACATCCTTTTATAATGTGCTTTTGCGCTACAAGTGTGGGATAGAGTACCTCTTCATATGACCTCCTTCTTGACTTCTCCTTCATTGCCTATATTTCTCTCTGCCATGCGTACCTCTAAAGCTTTACCGCCGACGGGGTTATCTCTGGTGGATTTGTATCTTTGGGTCTGTTGGCAATTACGGAAGGCTAGGAATCGATTGGTGTTGAATATGGAGAGTACCTCTGAAGATGAGGTTATTTGTATGGCCATGGTGGGGGCTCGTGAGTGGCAATATGCAGCTGCTTTACAGGCGAAGGTGACTAGTCATGGTCGCTCCTCTTTTGAGGTAGTGTGCCCTCTTGGTCTGCCACTGCTTTTACCGTCCGTTTTCAAAGGTTGGGTGAGACTCACCTTCTATGACGTGTGGGACTCACCTTTTATGACGTGTGGTATGAGCTAGTTCTTCAACGCTCCAAATGATGCATCGTGGGACTCACCTTCTATGACGTGTGGTATGGGTGGTTCTTCAGCGCTCCAAATGATGTTATTTTAGCGCAATATGTTTCGTATAAGGAAGGTGTGCCTTCAGCTCTTGCGGTAGAGGTCTTGACTCTTTGGAATGCATTAATTCAGACTCTTGTGTTAGGGATTGATGAGCTGTTTCTGCATTCAGACTCCCAAGTGTTGGTCAATTTGATCAATATGAATGAAGACCATATTGTTATTCTTGGTCTTCTAACGGACATTAGGATTCATATCCCTCGTTTCTCGAGTATTTCTTTCTCTTTTGTTCTTCGATCTGTGAATTCTTTAACTAATTCGCTTGCGAACCGAGCTCGTGTTTAGAATTTTTCAGTTTGTGAAGTCTAAATAAAATTTAACTTTGGTGATAAAAAAAATTTAATATGGTTATGTAATTGTAATGCCATTACTTTGATTTAGAAAAGTTGTTGAGAACGTACGTGGTTTGGCATATTTTACTCCGAAGACTAAACCATTTATATTTATCATAAATGTAGGTGGATCTATCAACAGTATCTTTTTTCTTTTGACGTGATCTGGCAGCAATATCTTAGTATCTTTTTTGAAAATCTAATGTAATAACAACTTGCACTCAAAAGCTTATACAAGTCCAGTAATAATATTAGAACTTGAATGAAGTGCGCAATAGTATTTAAAAGTCAAATTAGTTCAGCTAGTTTAAAGTTTCGGCAAATAAGTTATCACTTACCACCAAAATATAAAATACTAAAATATGTAGGACACTGAACATTAACCAGCTAATCCTCGTGCATAACAACTGTTCATTTTGGTTTATATCTATAAAATAATAATCACTAGTCAAAAATTCCACAATTTTGATTTAACGTAATGTTGGAAATAGCTTGCATAAATGAAAAAAGATTGATGGTGGAAATACCAAATCAGATGTTTTGATGAAAGTTTCTTGATAATTTTTAAAAAAATCGGTCAGAAGAAATAAACAGTTATGAAGATGAATCTCTTTGGACATTTTAGAATTGAATATAGAACGAATATATATCCTGAGTTTGAATTAGCTTTGTAACTAAATAGCTATTTGATGTTAGGATATCTGTTAAAATACATTTGGTCAGATTCCGTTATGCTAAAAACTAAAAGTACTTAAATATATACAAAAAAAAATCAATAAGAAAAGAAACTGCAATATTCTTAGCAAAAAAGGTATTTTCCTCTTGATTTTTTAAACTTTTAACAATTTCTAATGAATATTAAGGAAAAAAGTCCATACGATTTAGGTACTATGATTCCAAACTTTTTTTTGTCGCTTCAGAAAACCACACTTATCAGGATTTGTTTAAAACTCAAATTGAAAAAAAAATTACGCATAAACTCTGCTTCGTCTTACTGAAGTGAGTAGAGAAATCGGGAAGATGATGATGCAAAACTCAAGAAATTAAAAAAATCTAGAACTCACGTGATCGATCTTGGCATTGGTGCATGAAAAATATGAACCATGTGGATAGATATATGTGAGCTTCCAACTTAACACTATTTTATCTTAAATATTTTCTTCATCAACCAATAGATGCGGTTTATTTGTCTTTTAAAAAGTGATATTTTGTTTTTTTTGTTGCTAAATTAATATTTGATTTTATATGTATTTTACAACAAAAACACATACTTTAAACATTGTTAGTGAAATAATTTTGATTTATTCTATAAAAGAACGCTAATTAATGTATTGTAAGTACCCCATTGGGTTAAGTATAAAATATTACATTGGTATTTGTTTTTGATCACCGCATTGGTGTTTTTAGATCTCTACATTACACAAGCAACAAAGCTTTAGTGAGAAACTTTACTGAAGTTGATTTTGTTCTTCTCTTCTCTTCTCTTCAAAACTTCAAAGAAGTTTGTAGTCAGCTTTCGTTTTCTACAATAAAGCAGCTCATATGCAAACATACTCATTAAAGAAGAGACCCATCCATCCACATTGTCCATTTTCTTTCTTATTCTTACTCTTCTTTGTTTCTCCTCTGCTCATCCCTGGCGTGAGCTCTCGTGTTCTGAGTCCTGTCCCTCTGAATAATTCAATCTTGATCTCTGATGGTGTCCATGATGCCTTGGATTACAAGTTTCTCACTCTCAATCCTCAAAAGAACGTCTCTAAGGCAGCTTGCCTTCATGTCTACGGTTTTCTTCCTTGTGCAGACAACATTGGAGGTTATGTCTTCCAAGTTTTCTCCTTTGGATGTCTCTTGATCATCGGCGACTATTTCTTGTCTGAAGGAAGATCAAAACTCTTTGTAATCTTTGAGGTTGGGTTCTATGGTGGTATTGTCTTCCCTCTCCTTACAATGTTCCCAAGAATTGCACTTATGATCTGTAAGTACCCTCTTTCTTAGGTTCATAAGCATTGTATTTCCGATTACTTTATTCATTACCAATTGATTTTTAGTCGGAAACCAATATATTCTGACAATCTTAACGCGCTTAATCTTAGCTCCTGGACTATTAGCGACACACGATGGTGCACTAGTGATTGTGGGCAACAATGTTGGAGTTACCATAGGACACACAATATTTGCTCTTACAATGCAATGGGGAGCTTGTGTTGTCTTTGGTTTGACTGGTCCTAACTCAGAGAATTCAATCAAAAGAGGAGCCATCGATAGAACAACCTCTGTAAGATTATAACATTCTTTTGTCTCAATCTATTATTATAGTATAAAAGATTATAATAACAACTTCTCATTTCAATGAATGTGAAGGATACCAAGAGTCCAAGAAGAGGATTTTACAGGATGAAGATACTGAAAAACATTGTTGGTATGTTTAAAGAAGAACATAGAAACATGTCTTCTTCTTCTTTTTTTTTTCTCTTTTGTGTGAAGTCTGTTTGATTTTTCTTCGGTTTCTTTTTGATGCAGAGACAAGCGTAGATGCAGATCCTAAGAACAAGAAAGCTGCAGGGATAATGCTGCTAACTCTAGTTCCATTTCTAATGGTGGCATTGCCTGGTTTACTTGATGCTCAATCTTTGAATGACATCACTATGTTGATTACACTTATAATCTGCTGTTCTTCAACCGTTATCTACTTTGTTTATTCGGTATGATCTCTCTCAAACAAGAAGTCAAAAGCTATATGCTTTAACAACTGATTTTGCTTTGTTGTCTTGCTGATGGATTTAGTTTTGTGGGATCTTTGCAGTATTTTGATACGGCAGACCAAAAGAAGAGCTTAGATCATGCCAAGTTTGAGCTCATGTCAGAAGTTCATAAGCATTTGCAGAGCTTTTCGCCTCAAAGTCTTATTAGAGATGGACAACTAAGTAAAGAGAGCTTGAAAAGGTTCTATTCAGAAACTATTTCATTATCTTCTGTTTTGTTCTAATCTTTAACTATTTCAAATTTCTTCTTTTCCTTCCCTCTTATGTTGCAAATCTACTTTTTTCTTTTGTAGTTTGTTCGATAGGATCGATAGGAACAAAGACGGGAAGATTCAAATCTCAGAGCTTAAAGACTTAACAGTAGAGTTTGGAGTTTTTGGAAGAATGAAATGTGATATCAATGAGTTTGCAAACACTTTACTTAAGGAATTCGACAAAGACAAAGATGGCGAATTAGACGAGGATGAGTTCGAAGAAGGGATTATGAGATTGCTGAAACAATATAAATTCGATAACCCGGAAACTCCAAGACAGAGCAGCACATACATTTATAGAACAGCATCCGATTCTGTACGCATCAAGAGTCAGTCGCAGGCTGAGGAAGCAGGAGTTTTAAAGCTGGAAATGCCAAAGCAAACTCTTGTTGCTAAATTATTCTCTATGAGAACCTTAAGAGCTGTGATTAAAGTCATCGGCGGGATGCTAATAGTCATCTTTCTTGCTAAACCATTTATGATAAACATTGGACTCTTGTCGGTTTCAGCTGGAGTTCCTTCTTTCTACTCCGTATTTGCAGTGATCCCTTTGGTTAGGAACTTAAAGAACACTTTGTCTGCACATTTTTGTCGAAGGAAAGACAAGGCAAGAATCGCATCTGACAAATTCTCTGAGGTTAGCTTACTTTACTTTTCACCAACATTTCACTAACGACATTACATTGAAGAGAAACTCAAAGTTTGATTGTTTGGCTTCTATAGATCTACAGGGATGTTACGATGAACAATCTAATGGGAATGTCGATAACATTGGCGATTGTATATACGAAAGGATTGAATTGGGATTACACAACAGAAGCTTTACTTGTTGTCATTGTTGGCTTTGTCATTGGCTTACCGGCTTATGTGAGATCGACCTATCCCTTTTGGATCTGTGTATTGGCGTTTGCTATGTACATTTGCTCTCTTGTCCTTATCTATATCGATTTTCATCTTCGGGGTCAGGCCTAAAGCTGTCACCTTTTTAGCTCTGAGCAAACCAAAGAGTAACTTTTCCATTTTCCATGAGAGCTTAATAAAGGCCATTTATCATTTTGATTAATATGTTGATGATGTTCTTCATTAAATTAACCGAGTTTACGCTTGCATTCTTAGATTCTTGGAGCTAATCTCTCCACATACTAATGTTAACAACAATAGAAACATTACTTAGGAACTAAAGTGAAAAGGTTTTTACTAAAGACTTCTCAGTGTTACCAACATACCTTCTTAATCTAACAAGTCTTGATTCATCTTCCGTAGATCGATAAATAACAAACTAATAGAGTTGATAGAAGTTAATTGATATAACATTCTGAAATCTCTTATAACTTAAGACTAAGATCAATTCCATGTTCAGAGGCTGATTCATAAGCTTGTTGTTCTTGGTCACCGGGCTTCTTACTTATCCGTTGCATATTCTCATCAAACTCTTTTTGTTGTTGTTCGAACTATAAAACCAAGATGATTTGATGAAACATGCTAAGAAACTTCATCAAGTTAAAGACATGTATATATATAGTTTACCTGTAAGCTAAGCGGGATAAACCTCGGATAATTACTTGGAATGCTTCGAGTGAAGGTAGTAGATGAATCAATGGCGATGGGGTTGGGAATTGTTGTACCGGAATCTTGAACCGGACTTATCAATCTCATCATATCCACAGACCGGTTCTGTTTCGATTCCCTTAAACACACATGTAAACATCACAGAAGATTTAGGTTTTGGTATATATCAAGAAAATGAGTGAAGGTGAAGCCAAGAAAAGAAACTAACTTTGAGATTGATACAACGCTAGCGTTCTTGGTATCTGTATGAAAATGCCATGGCCTCTTTGATGCGATTTTTTTGTCATCATCGAGGCGAGATCTTTGGTTTGAAGGGAGCTCTATGAATTGATAAAATCCTCCTGGTCTTGGAGATGGATTCAAGAGATTCATCTGCAGAAACGTGGGGTTCAAGAAAAAGAGAGAAAGTTTTAATCTTTGCGCTTGTTCATTACATAATAAAACAGAGAGAGAGAGAGAGAGAGATACTCTGTTTTACCATATGATGATGATGATGATGATGATGTTGAGAAGAAGAATGTTGCTGCTTGCTCTGAATCAAATCTTTAGGGAAAGATCCGTCTGGGAGGAACGGGAAAACCGGTGACGGAAGCTTATCAGTCGCCGGCAAGGGTGGTGGCTTGGAAACAGGAGGAGAAGTGGTGGTGTAAAGGGAAGTTTTAGGCGGAGGAGGAACAAAGAGAGTGTGATCGAAAGAAGGAGAAACAAGTGTAGATTTGTGTTCTTGTTGTAGACGGATCTTTTCGAGTTCGGCGACACCAGGTCCTCTTCGTCGAACTCTGTCTTTTTTCTGTTTTTTAGGACAAGAAGAACCATAGTTGTAATGATCATCTTTTTGTAAGTCTCCATAGCTTCCACTGTTTGTGTTACTACACATTTTCGTCTGCTTCAAGTTTGGATGAAGAAGAAGAAGAATGATTCAGAGGAGTGAGAAAGAATTTGGAAGGAAAGTAAAAGATCTGAGAAGAAATAGGCTCTTCTTGCGTAGTGAGAAAAGTTTGTGGAAAGTTAAAGAAAATTCAAAAGCTCCATGTTTTTAGCTCCATGTTAATATATATGAAACACCTGGAGATGGAGAATCTACATCGGTGTCCGTGATTTTCTCTCTTCAAAATATTGTGATTCTCCTCCACCTATAATTTGTTTCTTTTTATATATAAAAATATATTTTTGTTAACTATTTTATTTATGCTAACCAGTTTAATTTTGGCTTACAAATTTTAGTTACTTTATACCATCATAGTTATTATAGATTAGTATATTGGTCTCTTTATTTGCTTATTTGCAAGTTTTATAAATTGCCAGTGAGAAAAAAAAACTCAAACTAAATCGAGTCAATTTTGTTTTTATTTTGTCGGAAAAGAATATGGAAAAATGCAATTCGTAATTAATAAAAAAAAATGCAATTCGTATAATTATCTTATTTATGTGTTTATTTGATTATTCAACGAAAGTAGTGTACACAAAAGTTAATTTATTTTAACAGTAGGGGCCTTTATGAAAATTTTCTAAATAGAAGATTAATTTTTCTTATTCAAGAAGCTGGCGAGAATCAGAAAAGGTTAATGATTAATCGGAAAATTTTGGGGTTATTGATTATTTTGGACAATGAAACTTACATGGTCCCATAAACAGAAAAGGACAAAATTTAAAACCCACTTGTGTAATATTATTCAAAAAGTTTCTTGGCTTTTCTCTTTATGATTTCTATTGGAATATTAATAAATTTATCTTTTTACCAAAAAAAAATCAAACAACCAATATGCAACAGGTCTTTAAGAAAAGAACATGCAATCTTGTTATATATATAGTTAGTTTATTAGTTAATGAAATTTTGAGAAAAGAAGTAATTAGTTTTAACAATTTATTTTTTTTGTCTGGCGTGTTAAATTTTCACTTTTCCTATTGTATTTGAATATTTAATGTAAACATTACAAAAACTTGTTGACAAAAAAAAAACGTAAACATTACAATAATGATTCGTCAATGAATCACACATATATCTGCGTCATCTGTAACGATTATTTTATAAATTGACCTCCTACTTGTAAATGGCCTATACCCTACGATGCAACCTAAGACCATCTCCAACAATAGATCTCTGAAAAGAGATCTAAATCTAAAATTTTTAGATATGGGCTCCGCAAAGAGAGAGACACACATAAAATTTTTAGATACGGTTCTAAAAGTATCTAAAATTAGATACAGTTTCTAACTTTTTGGATATTTCTGATTTTAATAATAATATAAATACTCACTTAAAAACTCACTTAGATACTTGTTGGAGATGCTCTAAATCATGTGCTCAATATTTTCAGAATCTACAAATGACACTTACTTTGCGAGTCTGTTCGATTTTAAAGAACATTGCACTGTTTCCCCCTATGCTTTCAAAGACACGTTGAGCTTCATAATAAAAAAATATATTGATTTGAGTAAAAAATTATCTAGAATTTAGGTGTTGTTTCGCTTGTTTAGGATCAAAGTTAATTGGAGTTGATGGAATATGATAAACAACTATCATCTTTTTTTTTTGATATGAATGTAAATTTCATTTAACTAAATGATTTAAATGATTGTTTAGGCATTACAAGTGACCTATATAACTTTGCATCCTTGCTAAAAAAAGACAAAAAAATAAGGTGAATACAATTTACAAGTAAGGGAATATCTTCGCCTTTTAAAAAGTGTTCAAATTAGCCAAAGAGCCATTAGCCCTTTGTATTGTTTTTTTTTTGAAGTTTTGCCAAGATAGAATTCTGCATTTCACGGTCAATATCCCTGAAAAGCGTTAAGGGAGGAGAGAAAAGTTGGTTGTGAAACCTGTTATTGCGCTCTCTCCATCAGTGAGAGATGACAATTGCACCACTAATTTTCTTGATGTCGCAGGTGCATTCTCCGTAGAAGCTCGCACCCAAAATAATAGAGAGGTCCAAGTCATAAACAGAACGTGCCGTACCCACAATCTGTCTTGAATCAAATACCATAATGTTTCACTGTACTCACGTCGAAGAAACATGCGGTCTCTTGACTCCTCGAAAACCGAACATAGACAACGACTTAGTTGAATATCCATAACCCATGAGAGAAGTCTTGTACGAGTAGGTAGTCTATCTAACTGAACCACATAAATTTTGAAAATGTTCCTTGGTTCAACCCCTTAAACCATACACAATCATGCCAATTTTTTACCGAGCTTGACGACCTTATCATCTCCCAAGTTTTTGAAGCATTGTCACTTCTACCTTAATGCAATTTATCTGCCAGCAATATTTTTCTTCACAAGTAACAACAAATAGCAGAGATAAGGTTATGAGGAAAACCTGTAATGTGAGGGCCTCATAAGGGGACGATAAGCAACACCCTGCTTCATTGCAAACATCACTCACTCTCGCATTTTGATAAATCTCGAGTCGCCTTGGTGCATCAGAGACAATGAATGAAATTAGTTGTCCAAAAGGTGTCCATTTATCAAACCAAAAACTGCATTCTCTGCCATTTCCTACATCACAGACTATGAAGTCCTTTGCATACTTCCTACGCTTTAGCAGAGATTTCCAACCTGAAGAATCAATTGCGGTTTCAGTAATCTCCCAAAAATTTGATTGTTGCATGTGGCGGTACTTATGCCACGCAACCCATAAGGACCCGCTCTTTACGAAAAGTAGCAAACGAAGCTTCAAGCAAAGGTTGATGTTCCAAAATTTCAGGTCCCTTAAATCCAGCCCTCCTTCTTTTCTTGGCAGACATACCGTCGACCATGATATCTTTGCTCGGTGAGTTTTATCTGTGCCTCCAGACCATAGAAATCTGGAGCATAAAGACTCTATAATCTTGATACAACATGCTGGTAGGATGAACGTAGAAAACTAAAAATTCAGATCACCAATTATGAAAAAATTTGATTAGCTGAAGCCTTCCTGAGAAGGATATAATCTTCACTGCCCAAGATTTGAATTGCTTCATCAGCCCGTCAATTAGGGGAGAATATTCATTGGGGAGAATATTCATAGGCTCTTAGCTTTCTATGCATTAGGGGTATCCCCAAATAGCGAATGGAGAGAGAGCCTGTTATGAAAGCGAAGCTCGCTAGCTCAAGGGATTCATTATGGATCTGTCTGGCTAAGAAGAGTTGCATTTTTTCTTGTTTAGTTTAAGATCCGACCAACTGGCAAACACTTCCAAAACATCTACTATTCCCCTCAGCGATTATGTTTTCCTATCAAAGAACAATAAACAAGAAAGTCATGTCATTTTGGCACCGGTCTGGGCCAAAAATCACCCCTAGACCGGTTCTAAGCCATTCTCGACCTCAACTTAACCTAAACCGACTTTTCTTGACCTAATAGCGTAAATACTTGTTTTTTTCATCCTTTTGTGAAAGGAGAGCCACAAATTTTAGAGAGAAAATAGACTTTAGGAGGCAGAGAACTCGTGCCATACAAGAAACCTATTGGGAATACTCCTTTTCATCTTGTCTATGGAAAGTCATGTCATCTTCCAGTAGTGATTGAGTATAAGGATGAATAGGCAGTAAAGAAGCTGAACTACGACATCAAACCTGCTTCTGAGAGATTATTGATTCAACTGAATGAGCTTGAGAAAATTCGCCACAATGCTTATGAAAATTCCCGGATTTACAAGGAAAAAGCTAACGCGTATCATGATAAGAAGATTGTTCCTCGAGTATTTTCACCAAATGACCAGATTCTACTCTTCACTTCACGCTTAAAGCTCTTTCTCGGAAAGCTGAGATCAAGATGGTTTGGACCATTCAAGTTCAAAGAAGTGAAACCATGTGGTGCTGTTGTATTATTGAATCGAGATGGAGGGGATTTCACGGTCAATGGATAACGACTCAAGCCGTATCTTGCAGACATTGACTACACCGAAAGGGAAACAATTCCCTTAAGCAATCTACATCCCAATTAAAGTGAAAGGAGTCGAGCTAAAGACTCAAAACAAGCACTTTGTGGCAGGCAACCCACATGATTTTAATTTTATTTTTAATTGTTTAATAGTTAGTTTATATTTGCAGGATTTAAAAAAACAAGAAAACACAAAAAAAATTTCGGACTCAAGACAACAACAAAGGAACCTGAAAGCTACTGTGACTGAGTGACGACGGACAAAATACTGGAGTCTGCCAAAAAGAGGCACTCAACCGGTGTCAGGAGCAAATGCCTCAAATTCATTTTTTCAACTTTGGCAAGAAAGCAGATCCAAATCTTTTAAGCCATCTCTGGACCATTCAAAAAATTCATTTAAGGCTGGAGAAGGATGTTAAGGACCACCAATCAAACTAAATCTTCAAATCAAAAATTCATGGAACAAAGTGATGATATCATGAAGAACAAAGAAGATATGTTTGAGAAATGCCAACAATTGATCATAATGAAGCACTAAATGCTATTTATTATAGAATCCAGGACAATTTTAAACAGTACCAAAAGAGGTAACAAAATTTTGTACTTCATTTCTTATAAACTAACACTATATGATAGGTGAATTGCCCGAGAGAAACCGACTTTGGAATGGTCAAAATCAAAAGTTGCCCGGAGGATCAAATTTCTTAGTAAAAGGAAACATGGAGACTTCCAATACCCGCCAATAAAATCAACTCAAACCATTGAAGATGCCCGAGCAAAGTGACCATTATGAACAAAAAAGTCCGATTAGAATTTTGATTGTTCAAATTTTAAATTTTCGCTAACATTACGTCTTTGCCGGCTAGCCAATGAACTTGGCTTAGACAAGAGTGTCATTTTAAGATGAAAATCAAGTTGGCGGAGTGAAAATTCACCATGCAACCTTAAGGATCCAAGCAACAACGATCAACAATCCAAACAAGTTCCTAATCGGGTCAAAAAGAAGTTTCAAGAATTCAAAGACTTCTAAGTGTCTGTTTCATCCATTCTTTCGAAAAATTCAACCATCAAAAATGTATAAAAACATATTGGTATCATAAAAGACATCATGGAACACTCAAAGACCCATTGGAATTCAAAACAAACGGCCAGAATGCGAAATGGCCGAGAAAAACCGAGAAAGGGACGAGAGGAGCCACAACCTGGTGGCGGAAGCGCCAAGATCGGAGTGTGCCACAGGATGCACCACGGTCGGTGTTGGCCACTCCTTGCCCCGACCAGTTGCTGCTTGATCTCCTCCTGGGTGGCGAGACCTCCATAACCGGGTTTGGCCAAAATAATCCAACCGGCCGTTCCTAGAGCTTGTGTGCCGCATCCGCTTGCTTCCACGACCAGGTGACATAGTTTCCACGATCGGTTTATGCCAAATGAAGCCCCGACCAGTCACACAAGGTAAGTGACCCCAACTTAGTTTTTAATTACTTTGAACCATATTCAAACAATATACAACAAGATTTCAAAATTTTTAAAACCAAATTCAAAACATTGGGAAGTAAAAACAACGCTTTGGTTTTCTTTTTAGCATATTTAGATCTAAGGTCTCTCAAAACATCCTCATTATTTTAAGAGTCTTTTTAGAACACTAAGAACACAAAATTCAAGGTTTGGAGATTTTTGCTAATTTTGTTAAATCAAAGTGTTTTTCAAAGGAGATTCTCATTCATCGACTAATTCCTCTTCTAAACTTAAGTTATGTCCTCAAATTTCCCAATTTCTCATACTTACAAGTTTTACTTGTTTGATTCTTTTGAATTGTTTCTTATATCATTGTGATGTCTATACATTATTAAAAATTATATATGGATATCTATGGCTCTCTCTGATTTTTTCAAGAGACTTAATGGTTCTTTTAGTGTATGGTTTTTGTAGAATTTTCCAATAGAGGCCGCAAAAACATAATAAAACATCAAAGAAAGCAACAAAGAGACATGAAAAGAATGTTGCCAGCAATGGTGAAGAGACATAGAGCAACACTTTGGAAAAAGAGGATTCAAACCTCTGTCAGGTGTCATCGAGTCTGTCTTTCTCTTTTTCATTTCATTTTATTTTTATTGAGTCTGTCATCCCTACTATAGATTTCTTTTGCACCGAGACTGTGCAAGGTAAGTCCGGGGGATTTATCCCTTACTAACGTCTTTTTCTTATTTTTATTATTACTTTTTGTTTTTATCGAGTCATTTGATATTTTATTGAGTTAAAACAGTCCGGAAATGAGCTTGATTTTGAACTCATTACGTGATAATGACTAGTGTCTCTAGTGTCAGTGTTACCATTCGGGAAAGCTCAGGTGGATCAGCTAACCAAGGCACCATATTACTTGATATCCTGGTAATCTTAAGCCACTCAACATTTAATGAACTTAATTTTCTTTCTTTGGGCATGGTACACATTGAATAAGACTTCTCTTCAGATTCGAAAATATTAGTCTACGGTTCCCCTCTTTCCTTTTTATAAAAACCCTCGAAAAATGCTTATATTGGATGGATTTTGGATGTAAGGTAATGAATAGGTCAATAAATCCAAACGTGCAAAAAAAAAATTAAAGAGATCGTTAGAAAAAATAAAATGATACCCTAGAAAAGTAGGGAAAAATCGATTCTCAGAGGCTGATAGAAAAATAAAATGATACCCTAGAAAAGTAGGGAAAAATCAGCCTCTAAAAAGCATTTAAAAGTGAATAAGCAAGAGGAAAGGAACCGATTGCGGGCTGTAAAATGTTAGGATCTTGATTGAGTTAAGTCTATGTGTTTTTTGATCTATACTTTCTCGAAAATACCGCACGTTGTATACTTAAGGAGTCGTGATGGAGACCATGGGTTACTCTTGTTGATTGTGGCTGAATTGTGGATGTTGCTAGACTTGTGGTGATTACTGAAGGTTCTATCTAATGTTGACTATGGTGTTAGTGGATTACGACAATTAAAGTCACCAATAAGTTCATGAAGTTTAGGAAAGTTTCCATGTTTTCAAACATCTTTTTCGTTGTTCGTTTACTTTGCTTGAGGACAAGCAAGAAGCTAAGTCCGAGGGAGTTGATAAACCGTATTTTACATGTTTTTACCTTAGATTTTTATTCATTTTTAGATCATTTTAAACTTTTCTTTATCAAAATAGTAGTTTTCTTGTATTTGTAGTGTTAAAAGTCATTTTAGGTCGAACAATAGAGCAATTTGGACTCATTTAGAGCAAAAGTCAGTTTCTGGACAGTTTTAATGCATCCAAAAGATCATCCTAGATGAAGGCCTTCCATTCAACGGAGTTTGATGAAATTTGGAAATAAACTATAATTTCGAGTTAGCTTTCAAATAGAGTTTGTTTCAAGGTAATTGGATCTTTGGATCAAAATTTATAAGCGTTTTAAAAGTATGGTACGTCTGCCCTGAAGCTTGAATATGCCCAGAAGTGAGCTGTGACCGGGTTTTAAAAAAATGAAGCATCGAATGTGGCCAAAAACCTCCCTTACCGGTTGACGAAAATTTTGGCACCGGTCTGGGCCAAAATCACCTCTAAACCGGTCCCAAGCCAGTCTCAACCCTAACTTAACCTAAAACCGACTTTTCTTGACGTAATACTATAAATACTTGTTTTTAGCCTTTTGTGAAAGAAGATCCACCACTTTTAGAGAGAAAATAGACTTTAGGAGGCATAGAACTCGTGCCATAAATTTCCATTCAAGAGATTTAATTTCAAGAGCTTCCAAGGAGAAGATCTCATTTTGTAATCGATATTGCTAAGTTTCTAAACCTTTTTTCTCTTAATCAATTGATGTTTTCTACTTACATCTCGTGCATAACTACTGTTATGATGAGCTTTGAGTAGTAGTTGTTAGGTTTAGGGGTTTTCAAGGGTGATTCATGGATTGATTGTTAGGTTTTATGGATTTGATGATTTCCTTTGGGTTCTTCATCTAGATTGTTATTTGATGATTGTTGCTTGATTGATCATTTAGCTACTGCCATTTAGGATTTTTTTACTCACTCAAAGTGTTTTTGAATTGCTTTGAACATTCTGGATGAGCAAAACCTTGGTTCTCACGGGAGTGATTTTACCGAGTTTTTGTAAACTTCTGAATTATGAACTTTATGCGTGTTTATTTACTTGATTACCAACGGGAGTTGAATAATTTAGGTTGTTAAATATTGATAATTGATACTACGGAAGTAGATTAACTATCCATTCATGATCCGAGTTCTAGGACAAACCTATTGAATTTATCGATCTATTTATCCGTTTTATTCGATCCATGATAACCTGAGATTTCCCTATACCCAATGCTTTCCTCAATTGATATTTTGCTATTGATCACCGGCTGTTTTAGTTTATTAAGTCATTATTTTTCGTGCCTCACAATTCTCAAAAACAAAACCTCATTAGTTTTTCTTTAGCTTAATTCAATTCTTGTTGGAAGTATTTTGGACCTTGGGAAATCTCGTGGATCTCGAAGCAGTACAACAGGCCTTAAGCCAAAAGTAGGGGAATGCCGATAAGAGCAGGACACCGGGAGTATGCCTCTAGGCAATAAGCCGAACGAGTATTCGTCCTGAGAAAAGGAAATCCGAAGGAAAAAGAAATATGCTTAAATATCTAAGGATAAACACAATTTTCCTAATACTAAGGGGATAATCATCGACCAACTACTATAAATATTAAACATAAGGGTCCATACAATGTATTCATAAAAACCTAGAGACTAGACATTAGATTAAGATAAACTTGATCTTTGTAAGGGTTCTAAAACCCAAATCTCATTGTACCTTGTTTCTCTTGATCAATAAAAAACATCTGTCTCTATTCTCTTTGCTTTGCTTGTTATCTCTTGCTTCCGTAATGCTTCCAAAGAACACCCCAAAAACATCCATAAAAAATTGGAACTAGAAGGAGGGGATCATACAATCAAAACTACATGATGATGGCTGGAGATAACACCGACAACGCGATCGCAACGCTTGTACCAACATACCCAAGCTATGAAGAGATGAGATTCCAGCTGGAAACCCTACAAAAACGACTAGGAGAGATGGAGCAGCTGAGGAGAGATCAAAACCCCGTCGGACCCAATGCAAACATGGCCACAGAGTTCCAGAACCTTAAGCAGCAGATGGAAGCTTGTACGAAGAAGCTCCAAGAAGATGCACAACGCCTTCAACATCTAGAGCCCGAGAACTAAACTTTGAGGGAAACAAACTCCACTTTAACGGCCAACCAGGCAGAGATGCAGAGGTTCAAGGCACCCATACCCAGGATGCAAACTGTGGATACCACCCCAGGCAATAACCATGGGGAGGAAGAAAATCCGGCCACTGGAGGCAATCCAATGAACCAAGGTCATGTACGTGGGCTAGATGACCAAATAGAACTACAAGGTTGACAGGTTACGAACCTGACCAGCAGTCCGATGAGGTAAGACACCTGGAACTGATGTTCTCCAACAAGTTTGAGGCCTTAAGCTCTTACACAGACACTCAATTCATAGAAGAGATTGCACTCACCGACATGCCCAAGAAGTTCTTGTTCCCAGCGATAAAGCCATACGACGGGACCACATACCCAAACAACCATATTGCCCAATACATGCAAAAGATGCTGACCGTCATAATCCAAAAGGAGCTAAGAGAAGCCGCCATGTGCAAGGGGATTGGATCTAGCCTCACCGGTGCTGTCCTACAATGGTTTATCACCATCCCTAACGAGAGCGTGGGATCCTTTGCTACATTAATTGACTTGTTCATAGAAAAATTTTCCAACAGCAAGGTTACCCCAAAGTCCACCGAGGATCTCTACAAGATCAAACAACGAAAAACGGAACCCTTGCGGAACTATGTGCAATGCTTCGACCATGAGAATGTGGCTGTCTCCAATTGCAGTATCATGGCCGCAATCTGAGCCTTCAGGCATGGACTACACGAAGACGGGGATCTGTACAAGGATTTGACGAAATTCCCATGCAGAAAAATGGAGGACATGCTCTCTCGGGCCCATGCACAAATTAAGTGGAAAGATGACCTGGTCTCTAGGCAAAACTACGCTTCTAGGACAGAGTCCAAGTTTATACGAACCGAAAAAGCCGTTTGAGATGATAAGCCATATCAGAAGCCTTAGAGAAGATGGAAACATAGGGGCCAAAAGCGGGCACCGACTAGTGGGAAGAATGAATGAGGAAAAACTCGCGGTGACCACCTGGTCCGACACCTCTAACCTAGAAATATCCAGAGGAGAACTAGTTGGAGTCTTGAAATAGATAGGACCCTAGGTCCGGTGGCCCCATAAGATGAAGTCATCTGACAATCATAGGAACCCTATAAGTGGTGCGACTTCCATAATGATCACGATCATAGAAAAAAGGACTGCATATCCCTCAAAATGGAAGTTAAGAACTACTTAAAAAGGGTACCTTTGAGAGTTCCTTTGTGACAAAGCCAAAGGGTTATTAAATAGCCAAGACGACGAAGCGCATGCGTGGCGCAAAGATCTAGACTCTCTCCCGAAGCACGACCGCGTGATCAACATAATATCAGGAGGATCGGAGATCAACGGAATCTCCTATCCAACGACAAAGAAAAGCACGAGAACCGCAAAAAGTAACCTATACGTCGAGGGAGCCAAGCGGCAAAGCCACATAAAGGAAGTAATCAGATTTACTGTGGAAGAACAAGACAAGGTTCTAACTCCGCACCACGATACCCTGGTTACTTCCTTAACAGTGGCTAATTGTCCGGTGAAGAGGGTACTTATCGACAATGGGAGCTCCACAAATGTACTCTTCTTGGGAGCATATTCAGACCTGGGTTTAACCCAAGAAATCCTAACCAAGAAAACCACCTCGCCGACGGGTTTTAGTGAAGTCAAGCAGACCACAAGAGAAGTTACGCTTCCCGTCTACGCGGGTGAAAGTAAACCTCTCTACCAGATTCTCTGTGGTAGACTGCGTGTCCGCCTATAATATGATCATGGGGAGACCGTGGATACACGAGATGGGCACTGTGCCTTCTACTTTGCATTAAGTTCTGAAATTCCCGACACCTTAGGAAATCAGAGAGATCAAAAGAGATCAGGAGAATGCCATATCGTGGTATCAAACTTCTCTAAAAGGAAAAACGACCCCCATATAGCAATTACAGAAACCACCTCTTGCCAAGCACACTGAGAAGCCAGAAGTGGAACAGCTAGATGAGGTACCCTTGGTACCTGGGAATCGAAAAAGAGCCTCAAGATAGGATCGTGCCTTCAAGAAGGCCTACGACAAAGACTTATCGACTTCTTAAGGTCCAACTCCGACTGTTTCGCCTTGTTTCACGTGGATATGCAAGACATAGACCCATACGTCATAGTGCACAAACTGCAGGTAGACCCGAATGATCCATCGGTAAAGCAGAAAATAAGGAAATTTGCACCTGAAAAGGACTCTATAATCAACGGGAAGTCAAAAATCTACTTGCAGTTTGGTTCATCCAAGAAGTCCAATATCCAGAGTGGCTAGCAAACGTCGTCGTGGTAAGAAAGAAAAGGCAAGTGGAGGGTCTGTATAGACTTCACATACCTAAACAAGTCTTGCCCAAAGGACCCATTCCCTCTGCCGCACATAGACAAGCTAGTAGACGCTACAGCTGGGCGCCAACTAATGAGCTTCATGGACACTTTTCTGGGTATACTCATATCCTCATGCATCCAGACGATCAAAAGAAAACCTCCTTTATGACCTCGCGAGGAATATACTGCTATAAGGTGATGCCATTTGAGTCGCCAGATTCACGTGCCTGAGACTGGTCAGTATGATTTTTGCGGATCAAATCGGCTAGACTATGAAAGTTTACATAGACGACATGCTAGTAAAATCCATGGAAGCAGAAGACCACATCGCCCACTTGCAGTAAGCTTTCTCAACGTTGTGAAAATACAATATGAAGCTCAATCCCTCAAAGTGCTCCTTTGGGGTAAGCTCTGGAAAATTCTTGGGGTACATAATAACATACCGAGGAATAAAGGCAAACCCAGAGAAAATTAGAGCGATTCACGCCATTCCCTCTCCCAAAACTCCAAAAGACGTCCAAAAGCTGGTGGGAAGGATGGTAGCCTTGAGTAGATTCATAATTAAGACTCTATGACAAGTCTCATGCGTTCTTCAAAGCTCTCTAGGACACCAAAAAGTTCGAATGGGACCAAAAGTGCGAAGACACCCTGCTCAAGCTCAAGGAGTACCTTACCACGCCGCCTCTCCTCGCCAAACCCTAGGATGGAGAACCACTCTTGCTATACCTGGCCATTTCCGAACATGCCGTGAGTGTTATCTTGGTCAGGGAAGAGGGAAGCATGCAACATCGGGTCTACTACGTTAGAAGGTCACTTCTCGACGCGGAAACACGCTATAGTAATATGGAGAAGTTGGCCCTTGCCCTGATTATGGCAGCCAGAAAGCTGCGCCCATATTTCCAATCTCATCATGTGGTGGTGTTCACATCATTACCTATAAAAACCATGCTGCACAAGCCAGAAGTATCTGGAAGGCTAGCCAAGTGGGCGGTAGAGCAAGGAGAATATGACGTGATCTTTCGCCCCGCCTCCGCAATAAAATATAAAGTCCCAGCTTACTTCGTGGCAGAATTCTCTCCATCGATGACACATGGGTTAGAAGAAGAGATCAGAATCCAGCAGGATAAAAAGCACGCAGGAGAATGGATACTTTATGTGGGCGGATCAAGCAATGTAAAGGGCGCAGGAGAATGGATATTTTACGTGGGCGAAACAAGCAACGTAAAGGGAGCGAGAGTTGGCCTCGTGCTTGTATCCCTAAATAGAGAAGTTGTATCTAGAGCGGTGAGGTGCAATTTCAAAGCCACCAATAACGAAAGTGAGTGTTGGGGTCAAAAACTGTCCCGACGAAATCGATGTCTGAAAAGGGTCTCGAAAACGATGTTTCCTCATTCGGACATGAGAATCATAAAGATATCTGAAAGCTCCGAGATTCCCATCGTCCAGATTGTCTCTTCCCGACCTAGTTTCAAAGTTTCGGGGATAGTCAATCATGGCCAATCTCTGAATAAAGTCTGCCCATCCGCAAGCAACTGAATCATCTAAGTGCCGAGGTT
>OVAN01006422.1:0-21352 GCA_900406275.1 Anastatica hierochuntica
AAACATATCCAACACTAAAATGTATAGATGTGGATATGCATCCTCTCATAGTCTCCATCAAGTTTTGTAATATTTGAAATATTATAAACTTAGTTGTTAAAATTTGAAATCAAAGAGATAGAAAACCAATTCTTAGAATAAAAGTATTATCACACAAATAATATGTAAAAAAGAATTACATGTGAATANTATCACACAAATAATATGTAAAAAAGAATTACATGTGAATAAACACTCTTATAATTTTCGTCACGTTTTGTCCATGATTTTGTTTCTTATTTCTTTGTCACTCTAAGTTAATTTTTTATTAATCTAGTTGTAACATATTAAATTGTTACATATTTTCTTAACTATAATATTTTAAATTGTGATTTATTAGATTGGATAAAATATAGTTGTGATCTTTCATTTGAGCGGTTAGATTGTTATTNGTGATCTTTCAGTTGAGCGTTTAGATTGTTATCGATAACTAAAAGATATTTTATTAGTTTAAATGATAAGTGAAAGATAATTTTTAATTTTGTTTATATCATGAATAAGTTTAAAATAATAATATTCAGATTCGTTTTTTTAATTTAGTTATATTTTATCATTGATTTTTAAACTTTTTTGATGAAACAAGTAACTTTTTATTTTAAAATTAGAAGTTTACTTTATATCCAACGGGTTAGATAAATTCGGAGATTCTATTTTTTTAAAAATAATTTCGAATCATTTTGAAAAAATAAATGGAGATATATTTTTATTATTATGAATGAAAATGATTGTATATAAATTTTTTTTTTAATAAAATTTATTTCTTAGATTTAAAATTTATATAACATTTTTTTGAAATAAAAAAGATCTTGGGAAAATATTTTAAAAGTTAAGGTAGGTGAGATTTGAACTTAATAAATGTTTTTTGTTTGTTCAATGTAAATTTTCCTTCTAATGACACATATTATAAATTAACATCAATTAAAGACTATTTACTTAAGAATGATTCTCTTTTATTAGTATAGGGATTCTTATAGTATTTACTAAGTTTTAGAGTAGAAATATATTATATATTCTCATACCAAAAAGTTAAGTTGAGCAAAATTTACCTTAAAGTTTATTTCTTGAAATACAAACAACTTTGATACGTATATGGTCCATACATAAGGCACAAGTGGTATTACCTTTCTCTTGACTTTCCATATTCCAGAGAGCCATTCTTTTGGATTTAGATACCAATCTCCAAAACAAACAAAGAGCATGGGATCTCAATCAATGTCCTCTCACCTACTTCTCACTCTCTCATCTTCCACTTAGTTCCTCTGATTTAAAACCTTCACTTTCGCTCAGTGTTTTCTCCATTATCTTCTCTGCTTTTGCCTTTAATTCAATTCGTCTCATCTCATTTATGATCTTCACTCCAAAATGCACTTGTCTTTGTGCCTCCGACCTCTCTCATAATGGTCCACAAAATCAATGTGAAGAGACACATATGCATAATTCTATGTATATAAAAAGGAACAACTTATTCCGAATACGTGAGCCTAACAGAAATTTGAAAGCTATTTTAATGGAGTTGTTCCCATCTCTTGTTCCCTTTTTATTTCTTCTTTAGACACATATTGTGTGCCCCTTTTCTTAAATCAATCACATAAACAAAAAAAAAAGCAAAAACTGAGACTTTTTGTGTTCAAGATGAATAAGAAAAAGATCATGTTTCTGTTCATTCTTCTGCAACTTTTGTTTGTAAACTCTCTTTCACCAAACCATCCTTCAGCTAAACCAGTTTCGGAAGTCACTGTAATGGGTTTCGTTTATTGTGATGTTTGCTCCAACAACAGTTTCTCTAAACACAGTTACTTCATGTCCGGTAATTATGAAAAGAAACATCTTTGTATAATGTTTTATATTCTCTTGCAAAAAAGAAGTACGTTTCTAACGTTTTCATGACACACAGGCGTGGAAGTGAGAATAGTCTGCAGATTCAAAGTAGCTTCATCCAAAACTGACGAGATGATAACATTCTCTGCAAACAGAAACACCAACGAGTACGGACTCTACAAGTTAGCCATAACTTCTCTAGATTGTGCTGATGTCAACAGCCTCTCGACTTCTTGTCAAGCGAGTTTGGTCGGAAGAAGAAACTTCTCGGACTCTTCCTGCAGCATTCCTGGTTATAGAACCACGACAGATCAAGTCTTGTTCAGGTCTAAACGCTCTAATCTCTGTATCTATGGATTCAGTGCTTTGAATTTCAGACCGTTGAAAAGGAATCTTGCCTTGTGCGGCAACCAATAAACTACCAATTATCTTTCTTTAACTGTTATTTAGACTCTGTTGCCTTGTACTCAAATATAAATCTCACCAACACACAATCTTTTGTTTAGAGTTTTTAAGTTTCAAGCTTGGCCCATCTTGTTCAAACAACCAATTCCTTCTTCCATATAGTCCTCTCTATTGATCCAGAACTCTGGTGCGTCCTGCAACATAACAACCATTCGTTGAATCCATATTCCTCTTACCAATCATTTTACAGCCAAAAGTTTACGGGTTTTTGTTACCTTCATGATTCCTGCAAGAACAGCCCCTCCGAGGTATACCATGTGTTTCCTTCTCGGTGGATCCTCAATCCGCAGTCTAAGTTTCTGATTAAGTAAAACCGAAATGAAATGTTATAAACCGAGACAAATGCCAGTGATTTTAATCTTTATCGGGATTTATTTTTTACCTTCAAACCATCTCTGTTTCCTTTTAGAACTGTATCGAGATACCGATCCTGGATTTCCTTCTCAAGACTGAAACAAAGAGAACACACAAGACACTAAACAGAGACCATCGAGCTTCTTTTTTGGATTATGAAAACAAAGAAATACAAACCGGCTAGGTAATCCTGGGTACATGGTGCTTCCTCCGCTTAAAACTATGTGTTGGTAGAGCTGAGTAAAAGAGCAAAGGGTTTGAGAGAGAAAAAAAAGAAGAAGATATGATTAGTTTTGGGATCAGAAACAAGTGTTTCAGGCACATGTACCGTCATGCGATTATCAATATCCATTTCTTGAATACAGCGGAAAACCATGTCTGCCATTCCATCACCTTCAACATCAATGAGTTCCTGAAAAAAGAGAGAGGAAACATTTTGTTGCTAAATCAGCCTCACGATTATTTTTGGAGGGTTGGATATATTCAAAAGAAAAGGTAGCAAAAGGGCGCGCGCATCAGCCTTACCGGCGTAAAAAGCGCCTCGGGTGCTTGGAATCTCTCGGTGCCTACTTTGATGACCCTCCCATCTGGAAGCTGATCATAAAACAAAAGCACAAGGGATTTGCAGACTGAAAAATAACTATTTGGGCGAAAATATCAATTTTTAAGCTCGCAATTGGCAGAAGTATAAATTTTATCGACTATCAGATGACAACACTAACTAACCGACAAAACACAAACGAAAGATACAGAAAAAATAAAAGATGGTAAGCTAGTTTGCTATCTAAAAATATCAGATGACAAATCACTAACTAAGAATTTGCTCTCTCTTTGGTTCTGAACATGAATTCAGAATCCTATTAGCTTAACATAAGCTAGTTTCTGTTTCTTGCCTCTGTTTAGATTCCTAGAAATTTCAAAATATTCCATTCCTAACAGGTTCATACCAGAATAGAAAACTTACAGTATAATTCTTAACAAGGATGGTTGTCTCAAGCCCAAGCTGAGACTCTCTCTTGTAATCATAACTGCAGACAAAGACAAAGCAGAATAGTTTGTGTTCCCTACTCTTGTAATCCACTACTAGTCAGATATTAGAGGGAAACTGTGAAGAGGTCTTCACATGCCTTATATAGCAGAGCTTCTCTTTAATTTCCCTAACCGTCTCAAAGTCAGCCGTCTTATTCATCGCGTATCTGTTGAACAAGTAATATTTTATTTAGCTGATATTAAGCATCTCAAGTGTCATCAATATGTTAATCAAGCTTTCAACATGTGAATTTATGGATCTGTTTCTCACCCTCGTCGAGAAAGAAGATCAACGAGATATGCAGTTATGTGTCTGCCAGCTACATTCATTCTTTTGGTAAGATGAGGGAATGAATAGCCGTCAACAACCGGAACCTAAGATGTGACGCGAAGTCGGTTAAGGTCTCTGTTAAGTATATTTGATCTGAAAAACTGACAGTAGTTTGAAGCTTAGCTTACCACATGAGTAACACCATCACCAGAATCAATAACTAACCCAGTTAACAAACCTGAAACCAAGAGCTCAACAAGGGAAGAAAAATATCAAAGAAGTACGTATGATTTTTTTTCTTTCTAACAGGTGGAGGTTAAACACATGAAAGTAACTCTAAACCTTCAACAATCTCCATAAGCACCTTGAGCATAGAGAGTCAAAACGGCTTGGATTTGAATGAAAACGCCAGCGAAATTGTATTTCTCAAACATTGTCTCAATCTGTTAACAACATAAAGAAGTTACTAGTCCAACAACCAAACAATCAACGCCAAAAAGTTGGTACCATTTTCTCGCGGTTCTTAGAGGGATTAAGAGGTGGATCGGTGAGCAATATCTTACAGTCAGATGGGTTGATCTGTTAATAAGAGAAAAGGTTTAAAGAGAAGTGAAAGAAAAAGGTGAAAAACAGGATGAGAGAGAAGGGAAACTACTTTCAATTGGTTGTAGAAAGCATGATCCCAGACATGTTCCATATCATCCCAATTCTGAACAATACCGTTGTGGACAGGATAATTGATATCCAGTTGATGCCTGAGCTCAGCACAGGTCTCCCCAACAACGATATCCTTAAAAATGGAAGAGAAAAGACAAAGTAAAGATGTGAATGCAAGAGGAAAGGTTCAGATGTAATTACAACAACCTTCACTTGCTGCTCCATGAGTGATTCTTCGTACCGAAGCAACGGTCTTCCCACAACACAGGGAAAAACAGATGTTGGGAAATTCTCTCCAGCAAATCCACATTTTACGTACTGCAAAAATATTAGACTCGAAGATGTTCTCACAGGCAAAACACATGACATTTATGCAGATGCCACTCATTACTACGCAATGGCTTTACAGAACTATATCCAAAAAGACCAAAATCCTGGGATCTATGGATCTGAGTTTGAAAACAATAACAGAAGAAGCCTACCCCTGTCCCGTTATCGCAAACGATGACGTTTTTGTTGTCCATCTTCTCCGATTTCTATTGAATCAGATTTCTTCGAATCACTGCTCTCTGCTTCTTCCTTCCCCTTTGCTTTGGCCGCTCCCTGGTCGCCATCGGAAATATACACCACCTCAATACTGTTTTCTCGTTCATCTTAAACAACACGCGTCGTTTTCCCTATATTCAAACGTCACGCTCTTCAGATGCTCATTGCAAAAACGGCCCCTCGTTTTGACCTGCAGATTAAACTCCTAACGGACCTACCCACGTCGTTAACTCTTACTTCGTTTTGATTGTAGCCAATGTTCAAGAACCTACTAGGCCCTAGTCGAGTGCTCGAATTGGACCTAGCGCCTTACCAATAAATTAGAGATTATTCGGAGACTAGTTTTGATACTTTTATATATGGATATATTGATATATATTTTAATAAGTGTGGTTTAACAAATAAATTATTGCGGTCTAGTGGTTAAGACCATGCATTTTTATATGATAAGGTCCGAAATTGTTATTTTGGTCTTTTACCTTATTTTTTGAGTTAATGAACCGTGAATTTACGAAACTACCTTCATCTTCTTCCTTTGTTATGCGATGCGAAAACCCTAATTTTTGCCGTCTCCGACTTTTTACGCACGATTATGAGCTTTTTGACTTAGATTTCTTGTGTATTTTACTCCATTAACATATATTTACAACATATCAAACGATTTTGAGCTTAAAATTAAAAAATAGGTGAATCCTTTGGAGATACCCGATTTTATGAGCAACTATGGCTAAATCGTCGCCGCTCCTGGCCCCCAAGCGCTTAATTGTCGGGTTGGCGACCGCTTTTTGAACACTAATTATGGCTTTGATTGTAAAATTCTTGAGTGATGTAGTTATGAAGCAAAAGGAAAACACACATTAAATTCATGAGTGATTATAGCCTCATGCAGAGGCACTTTCTTCTGGTAGATAAGGAAGGTAAGTTTGTAGAAGGTACCTAGGCCTCATATTTTTGAGTATTCGGATCGGTTTGATTCGAATATTCGGATAGTCGAGTAATTCAGAAATAGGAAAAACTACCGAATTTAACCAAAAATTCTACGGTTCGGTTCAGATCTATTATCAGATTATTTGGATATTTCTTTTTTGCCGAAACTATCCGATTGAAAATTTAATCCGAATATAACCGATAAATTTGGTTCAAAATCGGATCAATTATCCGAAATAACCAATTTTATTAATTTCAGTTCACATTTAGATACATGAGTAACAACCAAAACAATGACATGATTCCCTAAATATCAAAATGAAATTAATACAAAAGATATTACACAATGTCAAATGTTAATATCTCATATCAGAATATTAAAATTGAATCCAAAACAAAAAAAAACTAAGGCAGTCAATTGTTTACGACATAACATTCATGTCTCCTTTTCAATCAAAGCAAAAAACAACCTATAACTTTAAGTTGAAATCGAGACAAGTTATTTTTCAAATGTCTTCTATCTTCTTCTTTAATCTTCACAAAAAACTCATTCCCAAAATAGTCTCCTCTGCACCTTATGCTATGCAATATCATGTTAAAACAAGTGAGAGAGCATATAAAGAAGAGTGGAAATCATAGTATAAGACTATAACCAAAAGCTAAAATTTTAAGCAAAAGCTAAGACATAGCATAAAAAGCATAGTATAAGACTATAAGCAGAAGCAAAACTAAATTCTAAACTTTAAAGCATAGAAAGAAGAGTGGAAGACAAACACACTAAATATGCGGGTTGCTGTCAGCATCTTGTGGTTGAGGATGATTATGAGAATCTACAACAAATAAAGAGTAAGATATTAGAATTTTATATTTGAATTTGAAGAGATAATTAAGAAATGAGAAAAAAAGTAGATAATGTAATGAGCCATGGAACTCAAGTTCTTCAAACATATGAACTAAGGTAGAAAGTTTTTCAGCTTGAATGTTGGTCCTCAACCATTGTTGTGTGCAAATCAATGCCTCAACCATGTAGGCAACTGCGATAAGGATCTAAAACTCTGCCACTAGTACTAAATATTAATTCAGAAGGAACATATGACACTTGAATGACCAACATATCTCTAGTCATCTCTGCTAAGATAGGATATTTTGAGCTATTTTGTTTTCACCAAGACAAAACGTCATAATTGAAGCCTAAGTTGGTTTTGCTCAGTGGCACAACTTTTTCCAGCAAGTATATGTCAAGTTCACTACTAGCTTTTTCATTTGCAGCTTAACTCACAATATTTGTGTACAGAGAATCCATTTTCTCGTAGCCATCATCATTCGACAAATCAAAGATAACATTATAATCTGCATTATCACTTATGGTTCCTTGACTATCACCACTTGACCTACTGATATTGTATCCTAAAATGTACTCAACATAAAGATCATTCACGACATCCTTAATTGATTCTCTAAGATGCTTACTTTCTAGACTTTCTTTACCATAGAGCTTGTTGAAGCAAACTGACACTTATTCCTTGGATCAAACACACTTGTAATAGTCTGTTCCAATACTTTTCAAACTTCAACCTCATAGTTGTTGCTTCATCTATAACTTCTTTATCACCATGGTTACTCAAGGAGATCAGATTCCTTTCTATTGTCACAATCTCATTCTAACATATCGTAAATGTAATTATTTTTGATGCTGAAAATGATAATGCGCAATTGAAGAAAATCTTCAAAAACTTTACTAACCTCCGTGCTTTATCCCAACAAGATGTAGTAGGAGGTCCTTCTCTTTTCTTCTCATTCTCTTCTATTTCTAGAAAATAATCATTGTAGAGCTTGACCTCATCCATCATTTTCTGACAAGCAACCCTTAATTTCAGTGCAGTTGTTAGCATAAGATATGTAGAATTCCACCTCTAGAAACCATTTTTGTCTCTGCACGCAATGCAAAAGACTTTAATTTGGTAGATGGGGACCTCACATACTTCACAACATTCCTATTTGCCACAATACTAGCTTTAAAATCATGCATACCATCCCTGACAATCAAGTTAAGTACACGAACACAACACCTCTTGTGAATATATACACTATCTTTAACTAATATATTCCCTCCTTTTAGAATTAGAGCCTCCTTAAATAACCTAAGAGCTTTATCATTCCCCTTAGCAATATCAACTGTGATAGTGAATACTTTCTCAATATTCAACTCTTCTAAGCAACTGATTAAATGTGAGGCAATTATATCTGCATTGAGATCAATCACAAGCTTAAAGCTAATAATCCTCTTCTCCAAATCCCAATTTGTATAAATCCAATGAGCCGTTACTACCATATAAGAACACTGATTTTTAGGAGCTACCCATATGTCAGTGGTTAGGGAGACTCTATTTCTGAGAAACAAAAATCTTTTTCAAAGCCTCTTTCTCTCAGAAACATAGCAAATATGTCAGTGATACATGTTTTCTGCAGTGGACAATATACATATGCAATATATTGGAGCATTATCTTCTAAACCCTCAGGTTCTACAAAGGAAAATGGAAGCTCATTTATCACAACCATCTCATTCATATACCTCATAAACAATTGCTTATCATACTTAAAAACTGTTAATACCCCACCACTGTCAAGACCCAACACCTTCTAAGAACCACTGGCTACATAACCCTAGTACAACTTGCATTGAATATGATTCCTCGTAAGACTTGTACCAGCCTTTTTTGTGTCAGACTCTTTTTGAAAAAAGTGTTGTTATACCTCTGCTCTATGAGAATTCTTTCTCTTCGGTTTTGGTGGCAAGTCAGAACTTAATCTTAATATTGCCCTCTTATTTCCAACACCAAAGAGGTCCTTCTCCTTCAACCTCTTCACTGTCAGTGATAATATCATCATTGCAGTCTTGAGCAGACATAGAACACATCTACAAAACCAAAGCAATGCCAGTCAACAATCAAACTCAACTCATTGCTCAACACTTAATAGTCCAAATTGATTAATCATAACACAAATATTTAGAATTTTAACACCTAATAGCTTGACTCTAAGTCTCTAACTCTAACACCTAACAAGTTCTATTAACGCAATACCAAAAAATTTGTGAACTTCAATACCACACTTTCAAACATCAATCTGATTTCTAAGTTAAGTAGCTAACATAGTCACAAAATATCCAAAAAGTATCCAAACCCTAACCTAACAGCTCCAATTCCATACATAAAGTATAGTTGCAGAAGAAGATTCAATGTCACGAACCCTAATCGAAGAGTCAAAACCTTATCTTGTTCACAAATCGATTAAAACCAAACCCTAATTGAAGAATAAGACGAATAACAATCACCACGAAACAAGAGAGCCAAAAAAGAATCGAGGAGAAAAGAATCAAAAACGAATAAGAAGAAGAATGATGAAGATGTTTTTTGAAGATTGAAGAAAGTTTAGTCTTTCGGATTTTGAGAAATAAGAACAATGAGATCGATGGTGGCTGGTTAAGTTACTATTAGTTTTAGTAATTGGTTTGGATTAAATGGTTATCCATTCGGTTAGGCATAACTGATTCGAATGGAACCGTTGCTGAATCTATCTAAAAAATACACCGATTGATCCAAATATTGTATATAAATCCGAACCAAAAACCGAAAATATTGTATCTAAATTCGAACTGAAAATCAAGGTTGTTGGATTCCCATGCACCACCAAGAATTGGAAGAGGTTGAAGTAAGTCAGGTTTTGCACTTGTATCATATTTGTTACGCTTGAAAATGGGGCAGTTCATGATGTATTTTTGTATCTCAACTTCCATCTTAGGCCAATAGAATAAAGCTGTAAAACGCTTAACAGTAGCATCATAACCAGAGTGGCCTCCCATAGCTGAGTCATGCAACCACTTGAATATCTTAAGCTTCACCTCTGCATTATCACCAATAACTAGTTTTCTTTTACGCCTTAGTTCATTGTTGATATAAGTGTAAGCTGGATATGAAGACTTAGAGATATGAAACTCTGCAATATTCTTTTGTAAACCCAAATCACTCTCCCAAAGTAGCTGATAAAATCATAAAAACCTTGATCAACATAAGAAAGAGTCAATTGCAGGATATGATCTCTGGCATATGGGAAAGAGCATTTGTTGCTATGTTCTCTTTACCTTTCTTATATTGGTATCAAAGGTGTATCCCATCAATTTAGGATCCCACATGTGCTTTAATGGTGTTATTACTTACTGAACCAACAAGTACTTGATACTATTTTGTCTTTTTTATGACAAAGGGTCCATGTTCTAAATACGCATTCCAACTCTGCACAACAAACACAACCGCCAACACTTCCTTCTCATACTTCGAGAGAGACGGATGTCATTGACCTAATGCTCTACTTATGAAGTTGATAGGATGATGATCTTGCATCAAAACTACACCAATACTTGTATTGGAATCATCAGTCTCCACTATAAGCGTCTTCTCAAAATCAGGTAAGGCTAGAGTTGGTGCAGACACTAGAGAAGATTTAAGAGCTTGGAAAGATTCTTGTGTTTCTTGTCCCTAAGTGAACCAATTTTTTTCATGAGTTGAGTCAAAGGACGAGCAATTACACTGTATCTCCTTATAAATCTCATGTAATAATTTGTAAGACCAAGGAAGCTTCGTAATTGCTTTTGAGAGGTAAGCACCAACCAATTTTCAATAGCCTCTATCTTCCTAGGATTCATGAGAAAGCATATACTTCAGCATATTATAAATGATATCCTTGTGTAATATTGAATTCATGTAAGGTCTTTGGCTAATCGGGTTAGAGCCCTCCATCAAAGGAATATGATGGTCAAAACCCTCTTTGAAAAATGGTAAACCTTTTGGCTCATCAAATAGATTTGGGTAATCTTGTAAAATTGATGTCAGCCTTGAATAATTAACCATATGCTCTCCACTAGTAGCAATGTGAGAAAGCATTGATTCTGGTTCAAGGGTAACATTGTCATCAATCCTTGTATCGATCTTCGTAACCTTTATGAGAGTAATTTCTGGTTCCTGAAGCATGAGCTTGTTCAGTCCTTGTATTGATCTTTGTAACCTTTATGAGAGTAATTTTTGGTTCCTGAAGCATGAGCTTGTTGAGACGACCACCTTTGATAACCTTACATCCACCCTTAGATGCTCTCCTAAGAACATGTTTCAATCCATCTAAGGTAAACTCTATTCTTACGTGATTGAAATCCCAAAGTATAGGCCCTAATTTGACCAACTATTGAATCCTAAGTACCAAATCACAACAATCAAGAAATAAAGTTCTCACATCAATAGTAAGTTGGTATCCTTGCAATTTCCATGTGAAGTTTGTGCACTTGAATGTAGTTATCATCTTGTTTCCATTTACTACAGATACAGACATAGGCCCAAATTTTTGTAAAAGACAACCCATCTCCTTAACAACATTCAGATAAAAAAATTATGTGTACTTCTGGGGTCTATGAGAATGAATAACTTCCTCTTCCCATATTGACCAATCACCCTCATACAATTGAAGGCAGTAGAGCCATCCAATGCAATAACAGAGATTGTAGGAGTCTTTTTATCCATAACTTCAGTATAACAATCCTATGCAATAACAGAGATTATAGGAGTCTTTTCATCCATAACTTCATCCTCTACACTTTCCGTACTAGCTTCCTCCTCATTGAATGCATTATCTTCTTATCCTCCCAAGAATAATACTTGAGGTTTCATGTGTTTTCAAGTGTTGACTAGGGAAATACGGTTCATCACAATACATACACAACTCTATCTTTTTTCTTTCATGCATCTCATCAAAGGAAAACTTCCTGACTGTTTGTTTTGGTTCGATTTTGGGGTAAAGTTTGGGGTAGGGAGTAAAGGTGTAGTGTTTGGGGATTTATACATATTGAGAATTTATTATACTTGGATTAATTATTCAAGGATAAAACTAATTCTTAATCACACTTATAAATTGTAGTAACAAAAATATACTATAAGGCGAAAGATCAAAGAGCCGTTGGAATCAAGCTCAAATACTATAAGAGGAAAAATCACATGTTATGGTTAAGGAAGCAAAGAAAAAAAGGTGTCCCTTTCTAAGCTCATGGATGTTGAGAAGATGACAAGTGCACCTACAATTGGACGTTGAGAAGAGGACAACTGAAGCATTGATTACATTGTACTTGATTTTGTATTTATTGTTGTTTGTCTCTACTAGCATTTCAATTCTATGGTTCTTTATTCAAATAGATCATCACTTGTATTTCAAACTATCAAGGAATAATAATTTTTTCCTTGTTTCTTATTCTCTGCAATTTCAATCTCACTCTCATTCTTCACAATGTTCTTGAAGTTCTTTATAATTATCATCTAAATTCTATTAATTCTAACATGGTATGAGAGCCTTAAGCTCATATTCTTCCAAATTCTTCATCATATTCTCTCAAATTCTCTATATATTTTGCGCAAATAATCTCTATTTTTTTCTGGGTTTCTCCGCCAACATTCTCTACCTTTCTACCCTCAATTTTTCTTGTTTTCTTACTCATTTACAAAGAAATGGAAAGCTAAAAGATAGTAGTTATTCCTATAGTTCTTAACGGACCAAATTACCTCCTTTGGTCAAGGTTAACTAAAGCAATTTTGAGTGGAAAAGGACTTTAAAAGTATGTAGAAGAAGAAGCAACTCGAAAGACTACAACTCAAGATAAAGATGGCTAAAAAATAGTCATAAAAGAGACGAAAAATAGGCTCAAGAAGACCAATATATACTGTCTATTTTCCAAAATTCCATAGATGCATCAAATCTTGAAGCTTATTCCTATTGTGAAAATGCAAATGAGCTTTGGAAAACTCTCAAGAAAGTGTATGGCAACATCTCCAATATAAATCGAGTTTTTAAAGTCAAAATAACTATGAACAACTTGAGACAAGAGGAGATGAAGTTAAATTAATTTTTTGGGAAGCTTAGAAGCTTATGGTCCGAGCTTGATACCCTTAGACCAAACTCCTATGATCTGAAAGTCTTAAAAGAAAGACTAGAGTAATACAAGGTTTTTAGCATGCTCTTGGCATTAAGTCCATCTTACAACCATCTCATCAAGCATATAATTAGAGAGGAGAAGCTCTCTGGCCTAGAAGAGGTTGTGCACTTGTACAAATAAGAGCAAGTGAATCACGCTCTCTTTACAAGAGAAGAAAAGTCGGTTACTTTGGTGAAAAGAATTCACGGCAAGAAAAGCAAAAAGACAAGGGTATCCATGAGTAAAAATGCCAACAAAAGATAAAGCAAGAAGGCCAAGAAAATACAAATCAAGCCACAATTTATGGAGGAAAAGTCTTCTCCATCTGAAGCTAATGAAGTTGAGCACCATTTGGTACAAGGCACATCCATGTATTCAGACTTAACAAGTGAACTAAAGGAAAGGGAAACATGGACATGGAAAAGCAAAATCAATGATGGTCCTATAACCAAGAATGACTTAGATTCATTTCTCAAGGCTTCCAAAGCCATCATCTCCTCCAAGAAGTCGTATACACACTCCCTTTTCTTTAAGCCTATTTTAGTTGATTCCAGAGTTAATCATCATATGATTAGTGATAATAATTGATTAGCAATATTAGGCCAGCCTCGGGAGGTGTAATGATAGCTAGTGGAGACATGGTTAAGATACAAGAATTAGAAAGCCTTAATTTATTTGATAAGAAATCGAATGCTCTCTATACACCTCGCTTTACATCTAGCTTGCTCTCCGTTAAGAAAGCCATGATTGAATTGAATTATCAAGTGGTTTTCGGCTTAATGATGTTGAATTTCAGGATCTTAAGACAAGGAGAGTGCTCGGAGAAGGGCATAGCTAAGGTGGATTATAAAATGACTAAGCTTTCTAATCCCTTTTCATATACTTCTTTATGCATGACTAGTACATTTACTTCCTTGAGTGAAAGTTCTATTTGGCATGCTAGATTATGACATCCTCATTCTCGTGCTCTAGAACTCATGTTGCCTAGTATTTCTTTTAAAAATCGTGAATATGAAGCTTATATTCTTGGTAAACATTGTAAATCCGTGTTTCCCAAGTTTAGTAATCTTTATGAAAACTGCTTTGATTTAGTAAATTTGGAGTATGGACTGCTCCTTGGGTATCTAGAGAAAATCATAAATATTTTGTCATATTCATTGATGAAAAATCAAAATATACTTGGCTAAAATTGATTCAAACTAAGCATAAAGTTCTAGAGAGCTTTAGAAATTTTTAGAATTATGTTACTAATCACTTTAATTCCAAAATAAAAAAATTCAGATCCAACAATGTAGGAGAATACACTAGTCAGCGTTCAAACATCATCTATCCAAGCATGAGATAACTCATCAAACGAGCTGTCCTTATACTCCACAAAAAAATGGAGTGGTCGAGAGGAAGAATAGGCATCTAGTGGAGATTGCAATATCCATGATGTTCCACACTAACATACTAAAATGATTTTAGAGAGATGCCAGTGTTGTTGCGTGCTACTTAATCAATAGATTACCACCAAAATACTCAATATATCTCTCCATTTGAGGTACTCAATAAGTTTAAGTCGTTCATTAACCAATTATTTGGGTGTGTTTGTTATGTTTTAGTTCCAAGAGAATTAAGAAACAAACTTGAGGCAAAGAGTACAAAGGCAATTTTGATTAGGTATTATATCAATAAAAAAAAAGATACAAGTGCTATGTTCGGGATACTAAGAAGGTGTTGGTGTCACGAGATATTCAAATTATGGAGTCTAAAGGGTATTATGATGAGAAGATTGAGACAATATGAAAGACTTATTTAATACATCCTCAGATCGCGCTGCCAACCACTGAATAATTCTGAAAAATGTAGGAATAAGTAGTCTTGATCCTAAGGGAAAAAATTAGAAAAGTTAAGTGAGAACATCCACCTTGATCATGAGGAGGGAAATCAAGATGAACCAGCAGTGCCAACTAAAGAACAAGGCTCATTTCATGACCAAGGTGGAGTTTAGCAAAATTCAGGAACACAAGAACAAGAAGAGTCGGCTACTAGTGACATTGAAGAGGTTCAAGAAGAATCCATTCAAGAAAATGTTGAAAGCCAAGAAGAGATTCAAGAGTTACAACCTCTAAGGAGAAGTACAAGGATAAGAAAGATCCTTGCGATTGGATCAACATAAGGGTCTACTTAAATTGTGAGACCGTACCTCATCCAATTCAAGTCATTTGCTCTCTAGCGTGTATCCTCAAGAGCATCAAGTTTTCATGACAAACATGGATGAAAGTTACAAACCAAGGACTTATGAATAATCAAAGGAACATAGGTTTGGAGAGATGTTGTGAGTAATGAACATAATGTCATGGAGGTGAATGAAACCTGGTTTGAATCCGAGCTACTAAAGGGAAAGAAAGTCGTGTTAAGCCAATGGGTCTTCACCCTCAAGTACAAAAGTGATGGAACCATTGAGAGATACAAAGTAAGACTAGTAGTAAAGGGGTTCACTCAAGTCTATGGCGAGGACTCCGTAGATATATTTGCACCCATTGACAAGATACACACCATCCGGATCGTGTTCTTACTTGCTACAAACTTGGAATGAGATTTATGGATGTCAAGAGTGCATTCCTACATGGAGAACTAGAAGATGAGGTGTATATGCATCCTCCTCTAGGTCTAAAGCACATTTTCAAACCCAAAAATGTTCTAAGGTTAAAGAAGGCTATTTAAGAACTCAAGCAATCTCCAAGAGCATGATACCACAAGCTAAGCACCACACTCAATGGGAGAGGTTTTAGAAGATCCGAAGCGGATCATACACTCTTCACTCTACCAAGTATGAATGGTATAGTGGTGGTACTTGTGTATGTAGATGACATAATCATCACTGGTAGTGACAAATAAGGTCTACAAGCTACCTAGGTATATCTTAAGTCCATATTTGATATTAAAGATTTGAGTGAGCTAAATTACTTCCTAGAGATAAAAGTATGTCGATCTAAAGAGAGACTCTTTCTATCTCAAATGAAGTACACATTTGATTTGTTGAATGAGTTATGTACACTTGAAGGAAAAGAAGCCAAGTCACCACTTGAAGATAGATACAAAGCTTTGTGTGAGAGGGAGTATGAAGACAAGTCTTTTCAAGATGCAAAGCTATATAGGATAATGGTTGGAAAACTCATATATCTTACCATTACAAGACTGGACATTTGTTTTGCCATGAATCAAATGACTCAACATATGCAAGCACCGAAGATACATCACTGGAACATGGTGGAAAGAATCCTTAAGTACTTGACTGGAACACCCGCGCAATGGATATGGATGGGATGCAACAAGAATACTGATATTATTGGATATTGTGATGTCGATTGGACCGGTGATAGAGTTGCTAGAAGATCAACAATCGGGTATTGCACATTCATTGGAGTCAATCAAGACAATTGAAAGAACAAGAAGAAGAAGGTAGTGTCATGTTCAAGTGTCGAGGCCGAATGTAGAGCAATGAGGAATCTCACCAATGAGATAGTTTGGATTAAGAATCTCCTCACAAACTTAGGTATTGAGATATCATCTCCAATCATAATGCATTGTGATAATCAATCCGCGACTCACATAGCCTCCAATCCGGTGTTTCATGAGAGGACAAAACATAATGAAGTGGATTGTCACAAGATTAGGAAGATGGTGGAATAAGAGGTCATCTTACCATGCTATACTAGGAGTTAAGATCAATTGGCGGACATATTCACCAAGGCAACAAGCAAGAAGACTTGTGAGCCCATCTACCCTCTACCCAAGACTTGGACTCACAAATATTCAGAAATGAGCATTCTCCTAATCATGTAGACTTGTATTCTTTTTTCTAAAGTGTAGTTTTGTCCCAATGGGTGTTTATACTTAGATTTTTATGAGGCAAGTATTCATGATTTCAATCATAACTGTAGTGAGGAACTATATTATGCTTGAGGAGGAGTATTGAAAATTAATTATACTTGTATTAATTATTCAAGGATAGAATTAATTCTTAATCACACTTATAAATTGAAGTAACAAACAAATACTCTAAAGAGAAAGATCAATGAGCCGTTGGAATCAAGCTTAAATACTATAAGAGGAAAAGTCACTTGCTATGGTTAAGGAAGCAAAAGAAGGAGGTGTCCTCTTCTCAATCCCTTTCTAAGCCCATGGACGTTAAGAAGAGGACAAATGCACCTACAAGTGGATGTTGAGAAGAGGACAAGAGAATCATTGATTACATTGTACTTGAATTTGTTCTTATTGTTGTTTGTCTTTACTAGCATTTCGGTTCCATGGTTCTTTATTTAAAGAGATCATCCCCTGTATTTCAAACTATTAAGGAATAATAATTCTTTCCTTGTTTCTTATTCTCTCAAATTTCAATCTCAATCTCATTCTTCACAATGTTCTTCAAGTTCTTCATAATTCTCACATAAACTCTATTAATTCTAACAATACGTGTTTGGATAGTTTGAGTTTTGGCAATTGATAGACGAATTAAAGGATTTGGGACTGAAGAGAGCTTTATTTGTTTTTGATGGTGTATGTAACAGGTAAGTTTCATGAAGTTTGGTTATCCTTGCAGCTTTAGATATATCTGTGGTGACAAACTGTCTCACATGTAGAGCCAAATGAGGGTCCAAGTTGGTCAAGAAGATACTAAGAGCATGAGATGTAGGTAGAGATAATCTTGTCAAAGCACATTCGAACTTGTCCAGAAACGATTCCACTAAATCTCCATTTTGTTTCAGGCTTACCAACTCAGAAAGTGGATTATCATACAAGCATTAAACCTGGGTGAGATTACTGAAACATATTCAGTCCATGGGGTAAACTCACCACATCGATCAGCAATATAGTTGTGATGCCATTGTAGTGCCATACTCGTTATGTGTAATGCAGCTAAGTGGATTTTGTTCTCAGGAGTTTTGTTATCCAACATGAAAAATTGCCCATAGTGGATCCGTTCTTGCAACATATTTTTCTCGAGTGTAGGGAACTTGATCTTTGATAAATGTGTACTCAAACCATTTGGCAAGGAGATATCTTACTAGTTTTGACCTTCTGCTCAGAACCCAAGATCAGTATTAGACCTTGAGGATCAAGAGGATCGGCTAGCTTTATCGGCATTTGTATCTAAGGATAAGTTGTATACTCTGCATATGAAGACGATGGAACTGAACCCACAGGTTGTGTTTCCGGATTCATGTTCTAAGACGAAATAAGTTAAATCATGAAATCCCTCAACCCAACTATTCAAATCGTTCTTGTTCTGAACTTTTTTGAACTTAGATTTTTTGTTCATCTTGGCGAAGAACCACTTCCTCGACCCCTTTAGACATCTCTTTCATCATGGCATGACGAGTTTCCAACATTGTTGATATGAGGAGCAAATGCTCTAATACCAATGAAACAGAGAAAATATTGGTAATAATTTGATTTAGAGATCTTTTGTAAATATGGAGATTGGAGGTAACCAGTCTAGAAGATATCAAAGAAGAAGAGCAATAACCTCGAAGATCTTGGCTCCCAAGCTTTGTTCACGTGAAGAATTTTAATAGAGAGAGAGAGAGAGAGAGAGAGAGAGAGAGAGAGAGAGAGAGAGAGAGAGAGATGAAATTAACGTTGTGTGTTTTACAATGTTGTGTGTCACGGTTTATAAGCAAACCAGTTTACACTTTTATAATTGAAATTAACGTTACCAAAATTCAACTTAACAAAATGATAAGAAATTGAATCAGAGAGTTTCATCGTCTTCTTCATCACTCTATACCATTATTCTACTTTTAAAGTTATTTCCCAGAGTTGGTGAAAGAAGTAGAGTCAAAGTTGTTTATAAAGTTGTCACCAAAGTTTATATGGATTCTTAGCGACAAAAACAAATCATGTTATGATGTTACTGTTAAATATTGGATGATTATCTACTTCTTATTTTATAATATAAGTTGCTTACTCATGAAGTAAAAACTAACTTATCCCTTTGACACAGACTTATACTCGTTTCCTCCCACTATGTATATGTGGGATTGAGTCTTGTAAAGTAAGAGGACAGAGAGAAGTAATAATACAAAACTCAATCTTGTTCTTTCATCTCTCTGTCTCACCCATCGTACCATTTCTTTTATAAAGCAATTATTATACTTATATAATATATAGCAAACACAAGTAAATATATATATATATAATACTTAACACGTTATCAGCACAAACGTCTCTATACCGAAACGAGGTAAAATTTAAATTTATATTTACTTAGTTTAAATTTTAAAATTTAAACGTCTCTATACCTGTCATCCTTTTAATTTATGTTTATGTTAAAAAGACAGACACCGCCTGTCACTTTTTTATTATGTTTATGCTAACAAGTTTCGAAAAGACAGACACCGTCTGTCACCTTTTTCATTTAAATTATGCTAATAAGCTAACCCTTTAATTTTATATCGCACACAAGATGGCTAGGCCGTCGCGCAAAGCTAAATTTTAATTTATTTTATTATACACTAGAGGATTTCTCCGCGCTACTGTGTGTTATACACAATTTATGTTTAAATAGTATTACTATTTGGCTATAAATTTCTAAAACGTTAATCCAACATTTAAATGCAATATTTACATCACCTTATATTTTATTTGTGATGTTGTTACTTTAAAATCAATAGAAAAGATATTTTATAATTTGTGTCAAATTTTTATATTTTGATATAAATAATCTCATTTTGGTCCACAAATTTTAGTTCTGGCATATTTTTTTCTTCATCTTTCCTTGTATCCAAAACAGTTACTTGATGTGGTAATTTATCATCGTATCTTAAAATGTTGAATGTTGTATTAATAATTGCATGTCAAATATATAAAAATTGTATCTTAGAGTGAAGTTAATCTTCATTTGCCTTATTTGTCTTTTTTTTGTCAATCACCTTATGTGTTTGTAGGTGTTCATCATATGAAAGATCTTAAAATAATTAATTTTTTTGCTGAAATTTAATCCGAAATGAAGTTGTGTTTTGCTCCAGTATATTATTTCAAAATACGATATATATATCTATATATATATATATATAATGAATGCACTCTAAATACAAAATAATCTGTATTTTTACTCCATTTTAAAGGTTAAAGATAAAATGAGACGGTACAAATTACATTCTGAATTTAATTATGAAATGAATTTAGAACACCATTGAAGATTCTTCAAGAATTTAATGATGTTGCAATGTTGATATAAATATTCTCTTATAAAATGTAGAGTTTAGAGTATTTGTAAGTTTTAATGCCCTTCTTGAAACAGTTTTATCTTTTAAAATATCTACTCCACAATATAAAAAGGCTTATATATTAATATAAGCATATTGCACCATAACAGAATTACAAATATTTTCAAATCAAACATAGATTACCAATAAAAATTGTCTATAAAGGCGTTAACATGAAGATCGAGAGAGGTGATTTGTTGAAAGTATTAGAATACATTGAGAGTCTATATAAATAGTGTTATGAAGTTAAGATCCATCGACCATTTTGATCTGAGGGAAATAGAATTTTTGAAATCATTCAAAATTCGTCACATCCTCACTCCAAAAAATTGTAATAATAAAATTTGTTTTCAATGGATGGTAGAAAATATTTTTGGTAAAATAAAATTTAAAGTGATGGTAATACATTGACTAAATATATATTATAAGTTATGTTTTTATTGTAAATATAAAAACGACGAAATATATGTCAGGTAACAATTACTTAGTGATTTGACTTAATAGTTTTACTTATCCAAATGTTGATATTTTTCATAGGCATAAAATTAAACAACGTTTTGAGAATTAGTTTAGTCCAACCCTTATTCTAACTTTTGAAATTATATTTAATTTAACTGAATTGAATATATATTTCAACAGAGTATTAAATATTAAATTGGACTATTTTAAATGTTAACTACGAAGTGAAATACTATCATTTTCCACCATGTTTTTTTCACCATATTTATAATTTGCTTTGGCTTTTAATCTAATTTCACGATAAGGACACAAAAATCTATGAAGTGAAATAATTTTTCAATCAATATAAGGATACAGTCTTTCACACATGATTGTTAAGTTTAAAATTTGTTTTATTTTGATACTCTTATTCATTGAATTGCTAATTAATCAAATAAAGTAATCATAACTTAAAATTCTTCGCCAAAAATTGGCTTCATAACAAATTTTGTAAAACTTTGTAGTTAAATCGTATATTAGTAGTT
>OVAN01006423.1:0-21350 GCA_900406275.1 Anastatica hierochuntica
ATGACCAAACTCCCCACCAGAAATCTCTGGAACTCAGAATTTTGTCTGAAAATTTTAAATGCTTTGAACCAGGAACTTGAATTCAGGAATCAAACTCCATCGTTCAGGATTACATCCCCATGTTTCTACCATCCTTTTCAGTAATACTGAGTGACCAGACTCATCTTTAGTATGGCACCACACCCTTACCTTATATCATTTGATTCTCCATGCATTTCTTTTTCATCTTATGTGGACACATGTGTAAAAACAATGGAGAGAATAGGGTAGACATGATCCTTCTAATTGCTAAGGTAGGATTGAACAGTTTAGGTGGTTTAGACACGGTCCTGAGTGTCTGATTTCTCGGTGTTGGGTGTTTAGGTGGTATAGATTGATATGATGCATTTCTTCTTGATATTTGGGTGTTATAGAATTTAAAAACGTCATTAGTATTCTATTTCAAACCATATTTTCGTTCTCAAACAAAAAGACGAAAATTGTTTATTATTTCTATAAATCTTGTTTAGAAATTAGCATTTACATATTATTATGTTGATTAGATTCACCCTGAAGAATGCACATATCTGGTTTATTTTATGATTGGTGGTTTGTACTTGGGTAGTTAGGGGACAGGATATCAATATACTCTTTCTCTCCTGCAATTTTGCATATTGTCTTGCATTTCTAACGCAGTTTCGATACCCCAAACACTCTAAGCCTCACCACTAAAAATCCTGAAATACCTAGCCTGATTCCCTGATTTATGAGTTCTTTGGTAAAAAGTTTCACGCCATGTTTAATTGAATGTAGAGAGTTAGTAACATGGAAGCTGAGTTTGTAGGTTGAGATTTTAGAGTATGGTTGGGCTTGAAAGGTTATGTAGCGATTCTTGGGGAGAATGTTCTAACTGTTCTGAGTCTTTATGGTTAGCGAAAGTAGCGTAGAGTAAGGTTTTCTGAAAGCATGCAGCCCACTCGGTTTTTGAGTTTCTTTTCCCACAGGCTTAGTCTTCGTTTCCTTTACTTGAGGACAAACAAAGATTCAAGTTTGAGGTATTTGATGTGTCAGTATTTTAGTAGGTTCTTAGTATGGTTTTCATTCGAGATATATGGTTTTTAATATGTATTCGGATTGTTTTGGCGCGGTTTTGTGTTCTTTATTTTTTTAAAGGATTCCAGCTTGAATGTGCAAAAAGGAAGCATTTTTGATGGATTTCAAGCCTCGAAGGAAGCGTTCGCGCAAAGCTGGAGAATACCCAGATTTATGGACACAGATCGACCGATCCAGGGACATGGATCGATCGATCCCTATCCCGATTTTCGGACCAATTTTATGAAGAACCAGACCGAACTTATTTCAGACCGGATTTCATCAAAAAGACCTAGACTCGAGTTTCTCTATAAATTATGCAATTTTTCTGACTTTGAGAGAGCTTTGAGAGAGTTTGTAACCTAGGGAGAAGAAGCATCTTAGATCTTCATTGAAAAGCTTTCCGAACCCTCTTTTTACTCTTGTTTATTGATTAATACGATCATGTCTCTCTTGGAATTGATTTTTGTTAATTCTCTGAACATGAGTAAGTAGTCTAATCGTTGGGTTTAGGGTTCTCATAGAGGGGATTCATGATTTGTTGATATAGAATTGCATGTTTAGGGATATTATCTAATGGAACTTCGTGTATAGTTAATCGTAATGCATGAAACTAAATTGATCACTTAGTTTTTGATATTAGGTTGTTTAACTGCTGAAAGGTGAATGTTTAAACGTTGGAACAAATTATAGATGAGCAATTCTTCTTAAGCCAACGGAAGTTGATGTTGAAGTGAATTGTGAACCTATCAAATATGTTAGTAATGCACGACTAGAAATCGAGGGTCAACGGAAGTTAGTCTCGAGGTTTCTAGTGCATAGGGCGCTGATACTACGGAAGTAGATCATTTCTANACGGTTCTTAACCTCTTCCCTAATCTGTAGTTTAAGTCAACAATGAAATGTTTCCCTGAGAATACCCGACGCCCGACACTTCTTTGAATCATTTACAACCCCGTTGTTTGCTGCCTGCTTTTCTTTGCTTTCTTATTTTCGACCATGCATAATTCTTGAAGACATCTTTTTAGCCTTAGCCCGCTTTTTGATCTTAACTCTTCGTGCTACTCTTTGGTCCCTGTGGATTCGATCCCGAACCATTACAACGTACATCTGTACACTTGCAGTATTATCTCGGGTGAATACCTGAGCTATCAGTTACTCATATCCATAAGCTTGAAGTTCAAATAACTCAAACGTCTGAAGCTGTCAGGAAAGAAGAAAACCCGACGAAATCCTTCTGCAAGGTCACCAACTTAATGGAAGCTAAGGAGGTCATGTCTACTGCTAAAAAACCTCTTCAAGACCTCAATTTTCAAGGGAAATTACCTCTGGATCATTAACAAAATGAATCTAAGAGAGCTTACAAGAAGAGGCTCAAGACGATTCCTTTAGAGAAGATTGAATGCCCATGAAAGTTTATCTTTCCTTCTTTAGTAAATAAAGTTAGGATTGATGATTGCTTATGTGTTACTGGAGCTAATATTAATAAGATGGCACTAAACATTGCTCTGGACTTAGGCCTCTCAAACTTCCAACCATCTCGAATCTCTTTCAAGTATGCTGATATTTCTACATCCACACTGTATGAATTTTTGCCGGATTTTTTGCTTGAAGTAGGAGTATTTCTCATATCAACTGACTTTCTCAAGGTGTCTTTCTAAAGAAGGGAAGACAAATCCATTGATCCTTGGCTCCCAATTATTAGCTACTGCTGATGCAATCTTCGATTTCCCCAACAAGAAGATTTGCTTAGCAAGAGTGAACAAGCATGTCTTTTGCCCTGCTGTGAGCTACAAATCCAGAGCAAATGAAGCTATTTTTGAGGATACGAAGGTAAATCTATATCCTTGAGATAGCCACAAGACATAGAAGTCTCAAAGAAAGAAGCTACATCCATCAAAACACCAATTTCTTCAAAATCGGCAAAAATGGAAGCAAAGAGAGACTATTGTGCCGTCGAGGTACAAACTGACCCTTTATTGGACGTGGATGAAAAAGAGGTAGAGGTCAACAAGTTGCCAATGTCCTATGCTAAAGTTAAGATCTGAATCCCCTCTGGTCTTGATTTGAAGAACGATGACATTTATAAGAAAAAGCTCAAGAATTCTCTTAAGCTATTCCCGAAGGCAATTGTGATTTATGAAGCTATTGGAGGCACGCTTGATGATCTCAAATCAACCTCTACACCACAAATTTTAGAGACTCAAGAAGCAAAAGTTACCACAATTGCTTTAGAGGAAACCGATCACGCCTAAAAAGTGAAAGTAGTCGAGCTAAAGACTCTAAACAAGCGCTTTGTAGGAGGAACCCACACGATTTTAATTTTAATTTTAAATTTTTAGGACTTATTTAGATGTCTAATAGTTAGTTTTTATTTTTGTAGGATTTTAGAAAATCAAGAAAAATACAAAAAAAACTCGGATTCAAGAACAAACCTGAAAGTTGTTGTGACTAGGTGACGACTGCCAAAATATAAGAGTGTGCCACAATATTGCAGTCGACCAGTGTCAGGAGCAAAATGCCTCAAAATATTTCAATTTTGGCTAGAGAACGGATCTATATCATCGAAGCCATCTCCTAGACCATTGCAAACATTCATTCTACAGTGGAGAAGGATATTAATGACCGCCAATCAAGGTAAATACTCTGATAAAAATTTCTTGGAACAAATTGATGATATAATGAAGAAACAAGAAGAATAAGCTTGAGAAATGCCATCATTCGATCATACGGAAGCACTGAGAGCTATTGATGTGTCACTATTTTAGTAGTTTTTATTATGGTTTTCACACGAGATTTATGGTTTTTGTATGTATTTGGATCTTTTTGGCGCGGATTTATGTTCTTTGTTGTTTTTACAGGAATCAAGTTTGGATGTGCGAAAAAATGCATTTTGGATGGAATTCAAGCGTGGGAGGAATTTTTCTTGAAGGATAGAAAATATACAGAAATATGGACAAGGATCGATCGATCTCTGACCTTGGATCGATCGATCCTTGTCCCGATGTTCAGACACATTTTTACGAAGAACCAGACCGAACTTATCTTGAACCGGATCTCAATACTAGAACACTGGCTCGTGTTTCCTGTTTCTTTATGCACTTTTTCAGAATTATAGAGAGCAGAGATTGATTTGTAACCTAGGGAGAAGAAGCATCTTTTGTACTTCAAATCTGGGAAGCTTTCTGAACCCTTTACTCTTATTTTTGTTAAATACAATCATGTCTCTCTTTGATTTTATCTGTGTTTATGAAATTATCATGAGTGAGTAGTCTATTCGTTGGGTTTAGGGTTCTCACATAGGGTTTCATGATTTGTTGATATAGAATTGTATGATTAGGGATTTAATCAATTGAATAATTATCTAGGATTGTTCGTAATGCATGAAATTAAACTAATCACTTAGTTTCTGATATTAGGTAATTTAACGCATAGAAAGTTTTCGATTAAATACGTGAAACAATCGTAAATGAGAAATTCTTCTTAAGCCAATGGAAGTTGATGTTTAAGTGAACTGTGAACATATCAAACCTGTTAGGAATACATAATTAGAAACCGAGAGTCAACGGAAGTTAGTCTCGAGATTTCAAATACATAGGGAACTGATACTATGAAAGTAGATCAGTTCTATATTAGTGTTTGAGTTCAAGACGGTTTAAAACTTGTTCCCTAATCTATAATTTGAGTCTATAATGAATTGTTCCCCTGAGAATAACCAATGCCCAACACTTCTTTGATTGATTTACACCCCGTTGTTGCTTTCCTGCTTTCTTTGTTCTCTTAATATCGATATTTGCACCTTCTTAACATACATCTTTTTAGCTTTAACCAGCTGTTTGATCTGACATTCTTCGTGCTACCTTTGGTCTCTGTGGATTCTATCCCAAACCACTACAACGTACTTCTGTGCGCTTGCAATGTTATCTCGGGCGAAAACCTGAGCTATCAAGTTATCTTGCGCCGTTGCCGGGGACCAATAGGGAGTCTTAGAACTTAGAATCATTACGTGCCTAAGGCATTTTTCTTTATTTTTTTAATCTCTTCTTTTTCATCTCTGTTTTTTTGTGCTTTCAGGTGCATGAATAGGCCTCATACTAAAAGCCAAGGGATCGCGAATCTTCTCGAATTCGAGCCTGAACTTTCGCGTCTAGAGAAACAAAAGAAGAAAGAAAGGTTGCTGGAGGTTATTGAAGAATTTGAGTTTCCTGAAATCATGGGTGAAAACTTGGTAGATCCCATTCAAGTTCATCAAAATTCTCTCTTTCCTGGACTCCTTCCAGGAGATGATCCACATGCTCGAGGTGGTGGTAATGTTGGTGCTCAGCAAATTGGATAGAAAAATGTTGCAGCTGAGGGGAAGCAACGCGCAAATCAACCTCGACAGAGGATGACTCTGGCACAATATGACACTATGGAGGCCTTCTATGCGAATTGTGATGGGATTCGTTCGCCTCCCATTGAGAGAAGGGAATTTGAGATCAAGACTGGTCTCATTAACTTGGTGCAGTAGAATCAGTTTCATGGGTTGCCATCACATAAGCCAATGCACCATCTGGATAAGTTTAAAGCCATATGCAATACTATCCAGCATAACAGAGTGTCTGCTGAAGCTCTGAAATGCAGGTTATTCACTTTCTCTATGAATGACAAGGCTACAAGATGGTACAATAGTTAAGAGCATGATTCTCTGAGGTCATGGGACGAAATTAAGGCTGCTTTTCTTGTGCATTTCTTCACGAAATCAAGGTCTAAGTCTCTTCGAAATAAGATTGCAGGATTTCACCAATTGAGTTCTGAGAGTTTTCATGTAGCTTGGGAAAGATTCAGGGAGTACCTAAATGATTGTCATCATCATGGGTTCTCAGATTGGAATCTCCTCAACATTTTCTATAATGGGGTTGAGGAGAAGTATCAAAATGCTATGGACACCGCGAGGAATGGTGATTTCATGACGAAGACAGTGGAGGAAGCTTACATGCTGGTGAATAACATGGCTAATAGTCAGGCCAATCGCAGATCAAACTATGATCATGGTAGGGGAGTTGTGTCATCATATGCGAAGAGAATTGATGATTTGCAGTCAAAGCTCGATGAGCTAATGAGGAGAGATCAGCATGGAGTGAACTTTGTTGGAGAGCAGAACGATACACCTATTCTTCAAAAGCAGAAGATGAGAGAGATGTAACAGGAATTCATGTCTAAGGAGCTGAATGGTGGGCAAGCAGATGTGAATTACATTGGAGGTCAAGGGAATTTTGGTAATAGTGGTTTCAACCAACAGAACCAATTCTATAATAAGTCATACCAACAAAATTAGAATGTCTTCAACTCCGGGTTTCATAATAAGAATCAGAACAATGACTATCAACATAAGCAGTTTGGTTCAAGAGGATTCAAGAACAACTTTCACTCAGGGTATCAGAATCAGAACCAGGGACAATCTTCTACATTTCTAAAGATAGTGATCTGAAACAAATGCTCCACCAAGTGCTGGAAAATAAGACTGAGTCTGCTGCGGAGATTAATTAGAAAGTCGATAGCATGTACATTGACCTCAATAGGAAGTTGGAGACTATGAGTGTTCAAATGAAGATGCTGGAAACACAGGTTGCTCAGATTTCTGCGAGCAACAAAGCTCCCCTATGTATCATCCCAGCCAAATCAGAGAAGAATCTGATGGAATATTACACGATCGATCGATCAGAAAGAGAGGACAAGGACCGATCGATCCCTGTCCCTAGATCGATCGATCCCTGTCCTTACAAGAGGTTAACTAATTTTCATGATGAAACGAATGCACAGGATGTTGAGGATCAGTATGTACCACCCACATCTTATGTTCCTAAGACTCCATATCCTTCCACACCCCGTCAAAAGATCAAGGAACACGAGTATGAGAAACTGAGGAATCTAATTGGTTAAATACATGTGCGATTGCCTTTCGTTGAAGCAGTCAAGATGGTACCATCTCTTAAGAGGTACATGAGGGATATTCTCTCAGATCGCATGACCTTAGAACAAGGTGTATCAGCTCCTACTGTGGAGTGTAGCGCTGTTCTTTAGAATATCATATTGAAGAAACGCGAAGATCCAGGTCCTTTTGTTTTGCTTTGCAGGATTGGATCTCTTACCTTCGAGAGATGTCTGTGTGACTTGGGCTCTGGAGTTAGTTTGATGTCGTTGTCTGTCTCGCACAGTCTGAATATGGTGAACTATCAGCCCATGAAGATGTCTTCGATACTTGCTGATAGATCAATTCGGAAGCCCATAGGTATTCTCGATAACATTCATGTCGGTGTTGGGAATGGCTATGTATACACTGATTTCGTTATCTTGGAGCATGACGAAGAACCCAAGGATCCTATCATCTTGGGTAGACCATTCTTATCACCTGCTAGAGCGATAATTGATGTTCAGAATGGTCAAATTGATATACAGTTGGGTAAACTAGATGTGCGTTTTAATCTCGAGAACTTAACCAAGAAGCCTACCATAGATGGGCAAACATTTTGGGTTGACACATTTACTGAAGTGATTGAGGAGGCTGTGGAGGAACCTTACACTGAGGAATCTTTCCAAATTTCCTTATCACTAGTTGACGAAGAGGATGGTCTATTGAATAAAGACACATTGGAGATAACTAAGAAAGAATGACGTTAAGAAGTCCTGGATGGAGATGTTCATTCTACAATGATATAACTCAAGACCAAAAAGAAAGTGAAGCAGAAAGGACACAATATTGACGAGAGTTCTGAGTTGACTTTGATCCCTCTAGGATGCGATGGAAGTGCTATTCAGTTCAAAGTGAAGCGTAAAGGCAGATTCAGACCTTTTTCAAAGGTCAGGGCCATCCTTACACCAGAGTTTAAAGAGAAGGGAGCAGCTGCTATAAAGAAAGCGATGAGCAACATCCTTGAGCTGAAGATTTTCGCTGGCAGAGCTTGCTTCAGGGCGAGTTCCAAGGCCCCTCGAGACTGATCCATCGCCACTATAGTCAGGCTCATGACTTTAAACAAGCGCTGAGTGGGAGGCAACCCACTAGGTAATTTTCTTTTTCTTTTTAGTTATTTTTGTAGTGTTTTTGACTTTTTTGCTTTGGTCTTTGGTGCCTTTTACGTTTTTTGCGTTACTAGCCTTTGAATTGCAGGAAAAAGATCACCAGACAGACGGACAGAGATCGATTAATCCTTGTTCATGGACCGATCAATCCCTGTCTCATTTACGCGGCTACATCACACGTTTTCGGGAAAGTTTACCTTTTCCCTTTTCTTTTTGTCTTGATTTTACTTTTCTTTTGTTTTCCTTAAGTTTGTTTCACACCGAGACAGTGTGTGAGATAAGTTTGGGGGAGCTTGCTTATGTTTTTTCTTTTTTCTTTTGGTGTTGTTTGAGTCATTTTGATGTTTTTATTGTGTCAGTTTATGCTTCATGATGATTTCCGACTAATATCTCTGCGCATTGCACTTCATTTATATTCTCATTAACCATTTCATTTGGACTTTTAGCGCGACAAACCAGATTAACTCATGATCAAACTCTCCACCAAAAATCTCTGGAACTCAGACTTTTGTCTAAAATGTTATTAACTCTATTTTATTTGGCTTACTAATGAACTTAATTGCTTTGATCCAGGAACTTGAAATCAGAATCAAACCTATAATTCAAGATTACATCCCCATTATTTTTACCATTTTTTCGGTAATCCTGAGTGACCAGACTCATCTTTAATCTGACACCATACCCTTACCTTATCTCCTTGAATATCCATACATTTGTTTTTCATCTTATGTGCATACATGTGTAAAAACAATGGAGAGAATATGGTAGACTTGATCCTTCAAATTGCTTAGGTAGGATGGTACATTTTAGGTGGTTTAGACATGGTCCTGAGTATATGATTTCTCGATGTTGGGTGTTTAGGTGGTTTAGATGATTATCTTGCATTTCTTCATGTTGTATGGGTGTTTTAGAGTTTAAAAACGTCATTGATATGCTAATTTGAACCAGATTTTCGTTCTAAAAAAAAAAGAAAGAAAAAAAAACAGAAATTTTATTTTATCTCTTCAAATCTAGTTTAGAAAGTAGCATTTTCAGATTTTATTAATGATTGATTTCACCCGAAAGTTTGCATATATTCAATTTACTTTTGATTGGTGGTTTGTACTTGACTAGTTAGGAGACATGGATATCAATATACTCATTCTCTCCTGTGATTTTGCACAATGTCTTGCATCTCGACGCAGTTTTTGATACCCGAAATACTCTAAGCCTCACCACTAAAAGCCTTGAATACCTAGCATGATTTACTGATTATGAGTTCTTCGGTGAAAAGTTTCACACCTATCTTGAATGAATGTAGAGAGTTATGAACATGAGTTAGTAGTCTATTCGTTGGGTTTAGGGTTCTCACATAAGAATTCAAGATTTGTTGATATAGAATTGTATGATTATGGATTTAATCAATTGGATCATCATCTAGGATTGTTCGTAATACATGAAATTAAACTGATCACTTAGTTTCTGATCTTAGGTAATTTAACGCCTAGAAAGTGTTCGATTGAATGCCTGAAAGAATCTTAGATGAGCAATTCTTCTTAAGCCAATGGAAGTTGATGTTTAAGTGAATTGTGAACATATCAAACCTGTTAGGAATGCATGATTAGAAATCGAGAGTCGACGGAAGTTAGTCTCGAGATTTTTAATACATAGAAAATTGATACTACAGACGTATATCACTTTTATATTAGTGTTTGAGTTCAAGACGGTTTAAAACTTGTTTCTTAATCTATAATTTGAGTCAATAATGAATTGTTTCCATGAGAATGCCCAATGTCTAACACTTCTTTGATTGATTTACACCCCGTTGTTGCTTGCCTGCTTTCTTTGTTCTCTTAATTTGATATTCGCATCTTCTTAAAAGACATCTTTTTAATTTTAGCCCACTGTTTGATCTGGCATTCTTCGTGCTACCTTTGGTCTCTGTGGATTCGATCCCGAACCACTACAACGTACTTTTGTGCGCTTGCAGTGTTATCTCGGCCGAAAACCTGAGCTATCAACTATCCCAGAGAGTCTTAGACAATACCAAAAGAGGTAAACAAACCCCAAACTTCATTCTTTATTAACTAACACTTTACGATAGGTGAGATGCCCGAGAGAAACCGACCTTGGAAAGGTCAAAATCAAAAGTTGTCGGAAGATCAAGTTTCTTTACAAAAAGAAACATGGAGGTCCGCCAAGCAAAATCAACTAAACCATCAGAGATGCGCGAGAAAAGTAATCATTATGAACAAAATAGCCCAATTAGAATTTTGATTTTTCAATTTTTTATTTTTGGCTAACATTACGTCTTTGCAGACTAGCCAATGAGCTTGGCTAAGCCAAAAGTATCATTTTCATATAAGAATCAAGTTGGCATACTAAAATTTCATCATGTAATCTTAAGGATTCGAGCAACAACGACCAGCTACTATCCAAACAAGTTTTTAGCCCGACCAAAAAGATGTTTCCAGAACTCAAGAATGTCTAAATGGTCGTGTCTTCAATCCTTTCGGGAAAATCAACCATCAAAAATGTTAAAAACATTTTTCGTACCAAAACGAACGTCCTGGAACACTAACCAACTGTCCGGAATTCAATCTGACCGATAGGAATGCGAAACGGCCGAGAATGCAACACAAAACAGACGAGAGAGCACCTTACCGACCGGTGTCCAGGGCTGTCTGTTCGGACCTCATGCACAAGTAGGAGCTCCACGACCGGTCGTTGTTGCTCCCAGGAACGGAGTTGGCCTAGAAAAAGCTCGCGGCCGGTCACACGGCCGAATGGCCCGTCCGTGAAGCTCCTGACCGGTCGGCGTGATTATCACGGGTTGGTCCATGCCAATAAAGTCCTTCGACCGGTCCCAAGGTAAGTTGTTCTATTTTTTTTCTTTGTCCAAAACCCAATTTTTTTAAAAATAAACCAATTTCCTTTAAAAAACTAAACCAAATTCGAAAATACCTAAGAAGGGAAAAATAAGGTTTTGATTTTTACTTTAGTAATTTTGGATATAAAACTCTTAAAACTTCATCTCTTTCTCTTTAACAAGTTTTAGAACCAAAAGAACAAAATCTCAAAACCTTAAATCATTTGTTCTTTTACTAAAGTTGAATTGATTTCCATTGAAGAATCTCATTTATTTCATCATTCAAGCATCAAGGTATGTTCTTAAACTCTCTGTAACGACCCCGACCCGAGGGTACTGGGCTGCTCCAAATGATATCGCCAAAACCGGAGCAAACTTCACCAATTGGTCAAAAAATTCGCTTCTAACTTTTACCTGCATAAACACCAAAAAGGAAAAAGGGAGAGGAGAGGGGTGAGTGACTTTTCAAACAAGGCACTCGGTAAGAACGAACCCAACTCCGCCTCACCCGTTACCTGGCTAACCCCGAGAAATTAGAACTAGACCACACCCCCTAGAGAACATATAAGACACTTAATGTGTCGCGCAAACAAAACTACATGACAAGGTGGCTACTACTCCCATCTATAACAACCCCGTCACATACCAAGGCTGCTTCAGATGGCTTCGCCAAGACGGGCTTTAACAGACTCAGACTCAAACTCATAGACACTCCTACTTCAAAATGACGTTTTTCCTAGACAACTAGCAGCCACATGCCTCTAGACTTGGTTCCAACCTTCCCCCTCGCAGCCATAACCAATCCTAGTTTACACATCATCGGATCTAATCATGACTCAAACAGTCTCCCACAGAATCTGCCGCCAACCGTGACCACTGACTGAACCACAATTACATTCCCTCCCGAAAGACCGGTATGTCCGGAGCCAGGGCTTTCTTTTCGCACCCGCCAGTCCTTTTGCTTACGTAGCTCAACTCATGGACCGTCCCGTCCAGTCTCTTGACCTTAACTAAGAGTCTCACCTAACGGGGGACTGTACCATCCCGCGCAGTCTCTTGCCTACCAGGCTCACCTAACGGGGGACAGTAATTGCCCTCTACCAGTGGCCTCTTGGCCCTGATAAAGACAATCTCCGACTACCGCCGCAACGGTACTACACCAAGGCAAGGGGGAAAACACCTACACGCTTCACAATCCTACAGTAGGCTCCGCACCCACTGGAGGGGACCATCCATCATGGATCACAATTTCATGCATTCCTAGCCTAAGTCTTTTGGTGAAATTCTTGAGTAATTTTAATTTTACCTTATTCATCTTAGGACTTAGGTTTGCAAAACTCTCTTTCCTAAGCTCGACTTAGCGACCCACAAATAATCACACTTAGGCGTATAGGACTTTATAACATAGCAATACATAATACATACACTTATTCGTGNATAGCATAGCGAAATTAGACAGATAACAAGGGAAACGGGGACGAGAACTCCTCACTTTGGCCTGATTGTCTGATAGCTGCCGTGGTTGACAACCTCTACTCCCACCTCCGGGACTTTTGCGGGATCCTCAGTAGCGTCCTGATTTCCCTGGCTTGACCCTTCGCCATCCTCCTTCTCACCTGAACCAACACCTTCCCCTTGATTACCCCAAGCAGCTCCTCCTTCGAAAGAGGATGAACCCTGAAAGGAGAACCGGTTAGTCCTCTAAACCGGAAATCCTACCCAAAAAGGAAACTTACTATTTATAGAAACCTGCTATAAATAGTAGCTACCTTAAAAGGAATCTTCTTAGAAAGGAAAGTTCCTACAAATGGAAACCTGCCCTAAATGGAAAATTTCCCTAAAAGGAAACTTTCCAAAAGTGGTAACTTTCTAAAAATGGAAACCTGCCATTTTAGGAAAGTTCCAAAAATGGAAAGTTCCGAGAGTCAGGAGCTTACCGAAGTGGAAGACTCCTGAGTTGTGTCTTCCGGGTTCCGGTCTCCCTCTCCAGCACCGGTTCCTGAAGACTCTGCCTGGCAGACACTCTCTCGTCATGTGTCCGGTTTCACCGCACTTGAAGCAAGCGCCTTCTTCGCGACTCTGAGCGGCTCATATGCTTCTACCGATTCTTCTCTGGAACGCTTCTGGGAACCTTCCGCTTTGGCTTCCCAACATCGATGCATGGTAGATACGCAAAATATTGCAACTCCATCCTCCGGTTTAGCTATTCCAGTCTGCTTCTCTGATCCGATTATCTCCCCGGTTTGGTTCACCCCTCCAGTTTGGTCCATGGCTCCGGTTTCCTTTCCAGTCCGGTTTGTTACCCCGGTTTTCTCCTCGGTCCAGTTTACTCGTACGGTTTTCTCCAGTTTAATTTCGGGCGTGGGTCCCACGACATTCTTCTCCTCCAAGCCACCCAAAACCCTAGACTCCCCACCTTGCTTGCTCCGCAAGTCTCCGCCGCCGCCTAGGGTGTTTCCAAAACCTGAGTCGTCCTTACCCTCCCCGGTTCTGTTCACGCCACCACCACCGCCGATCAACAACTCTGGAGACTCCTCTCCTCCGCCGGAGCCTCCGATCACTGCCATGACGGCCCCAGAACCCATGATCACGGTGTTCTCCGCGCCACCACTCACGGACCGCGGCTTCTCTCCCGCGATCATCACCGTTTCACCGTCCTCCGACGTCGCGTCGTCTCTTCCGACCACCGCGATGCTCCCTCCGGTTTTGCCAGCCCTTTCCGATGCCAAAACCTCCTGGATCGGACCCTTCACCTTCTCGGATCCGATCCTCGCGACCGCCACCATGCCGATTTGGCTTCTCCAGCTACTCTCCATCAGCGCGGCATTCTCCTCTCCGATCACAGCACCAACTCCCTCTCTCCCTTCTCCTCCGATCACCACCTCCCATGGTTTCTCCGCTTCCGCGGCTTCCTCTCCTCTCTCTTCTCCTCTGCGCCGCTCCACGCCGTCGCTCCTCCCCCTTACTAGCACGATATCGCGTCCCTCTCTCTCCTCTCCTCCGATCGTCGCCTCTACTACCACCATCTCTTCACCTTCTCTCTGCTGTTTATTTCTTTTCTTCTTTTTTTTTGTTTGGTTGCGTGAGCGAGAGGGAGAGAGAGGTCGAGTCCTTTAGGGTTTAGGTTGGGTTGAACACGTCGGATCTCGGGTAGTGGACCGGGTTTGGGTTAGCTTTTTTGGTTATGGGCCCTTGAAGGGCCGCATATTACACTCTCTTTCTATTAAAGGTACAAGTTTTAGGATTTTATAAGTTTATTAGATTTAGGCTTTTCTTAGCTTGATTCTTAGAGATTTTTTTCAGAGAAGTTTGTTGGGTTCATGGATCACACTTAGAACTTGTTAAATAGCTTGTTTCCATTAAATATTGAAATTTCAAATTTTTAAATTTTGGGAGTATAAAATATCTTAAATTTGCTAAATTTGCTTCTTCTAGAGCCATTTCATTATGTATAACTAGAATATGCTAGTTATTTTGCATCATTTGAGCAGAATATTGAAATTTTTGGTGATGATTTTTGCCTTAGTGTAAAAATCCGAAAATGACTTTGAGTTTTTGAGAAAATTCAGTTCTTGCATGTTTGATGCTTTTGATTTGTGTCTTATATCACTTAAATGTTTATTTTCTATTACAAATTGCTTAAGACCATATATGGATTCTCTTTGAATTTTTCAAGAGACTCATTGTGATGCAATCTTGTTCAGCTCAGTTCGCAGAATGGACCCAACCGCATTCAAAGGAGCATATGCATATCTTTCCAATCAAAGAGAATTAGGAAAAAAACTCGATTGTTTTGGAAAGCTTACTCCTCAGAGCATCTTTATCAACTAGACTCATCACAAAGACATTAAAGGTCTGAGAGTTATGGAGCTTATAATCTGGGTGAATCAGGATTTTTGTAGAACAAACATATCCTCACTCCGAAGGGTATCCCAACCAAACCAAAAGGTTTCAGGCTATGATTCAAATTGTATTAGATTTTCAAGCCATCATAGGATCAATAAAAACTTGAATCACTTGAAAAGACACTCGGAAGAATTAGTTATGGATTTTTAAAGTCAGCAGACTTTCAGCTCGTCTGTCAAGCATGTTCGTGTGAATTCAAGAGCAAATCATCCATGTGAGGCAAGAACATTATTCCAGCCATATTTTACTTTCAAGATGGGTCTCTTAGGAGTTCAAAACATTCAGGAAACCTCAGCATCATGTTTTGGATCAAGTGACCAAGAAGGCTTTGTTATTTCAACCCAAAAGAAGTTGAAGCCCAAATTAACGATCCATTACTACTTGTTAGATGAGCAGCCACGTAATTCAAGTCCAAGAAGCTACAAAATCGAGTTGTTGATTGGTTTACTCTAAACCAATTTTGAACTCAATTGATGAGGAAAACCAGTATTCGACCAAAGCTCCAATTATTCGGTTTCAGGAATTAATTTTTAGATTAGGATTTTTAATTATTTCTGGTTATTTTTTGGTTTATTATTTTCGATACTTGGTTTAGTTTTAGGTTATTATTTTCGCAAGAAACCCTAGTAGATCATCTCTACTTAAGTGTTGTAATCTGCAGCTTTTAGATCAATCCAGAGTTTTAACAAAAAGTTTTATCTTTTCTTCTTCACAAAATTGTGAATCTCTGTTCATCTTTGACAAACTGATCGCTAAAGAGTTAATTCTCTAAAAGCCTTTTCTGTTTAAGATCAATCAAAGAGTTAATTCTCTAGATCCTACACACTTCTATCCAACTATTAATCCATCGATTCTATCTCCATAAATTCGCAAAAACAAACCCAAATCCATTCAGAAAATTTCGATCTCTTAGTTTCAGAAAGAACAGGGACTAAAAACCTTCCAAAAGCTCAAGGGACTAAGAAGCTTCCCAACCAGTATTGCATCAGGTGAATATTTAACAAATCTAGAAAAGAGAAGTCAGATCTGAATTTTCAGAATGAATTCTGCGAAAAACAGAGATGGATTTCGATGGAGATGAAGTTTTAGATAGGTTTATTCAAGATCTAGAGAATTAACTCTTTTGTGTTCTAGAACAGAAAAGGCTCTTAGAGAATTAACTCTTTGGCAAACATCTTCTTCTGGATATTACACACCAAAAGGTTGTGAATTGAGATATGACACACTCAAATTCACGAAAAAAGATGGAGAGAAACATCTCAATCAGTATTGCATCAAGTGGTATCAGAGCAATCTGAACATAGAAATATCGGAGCTATATTCATCTCTTAACGCGAAACCATGGCTGGAGATTTCAGCAAAAGAAGGAAGACACAAGTGGTGGCGTTAACTGAATGGCAGATGAAAGCCATTACTTCTGCAATTGTTGAAGTTCTGACATCAAAACCAGAACTTTATCAAAAGATGGAACATCCAATGACCAGAAAAGTGGCCATGAAATCTTCATGTTATTCTGGATCAAGTTATGTAAAAAGCAGCAACCGAAAGGAGGAAGAACAAAGCGCATCTTCTGCGATTTTCATGAAGAACCAAAAGCCCAAAGAAGCAGAGAAGCTTAAGGTTGAATCTGAGAGTGAGTTGCAAGCAGTTCAAGAGGACATCCATCAACTGATTCCAGCCCCAAGTCCATCCTTAATTTTCGCAACTGAAGAGATCAAAGAGAAGAAACCGAAACTAGCTCCTCTTTGCGAAGAAAATCAGCAATTCGACAAGCTGAACCAAGAGGAAGAACTTTAGGTTGTAAGTGCTCTAATACCAATCAAAAACGTGGCTGAAGAAGTATATTTTAGACCATGGAAAGGAGTAGACAACGGTTTACAAATCAGGTTCAAGACATGGTTTAATTTTGTGTAAAGAATCCAATCAACCTGTTTTTTGGATTGAGCACACTATTATGGATCATCTAAGGCATGTCAAGAGGCTGCCACACTTTGTTTTTGAGCCAGGAGGAATGTCTTGTGTTTCCAGCAACAAAAACATTAACTTAGAGAAGTGGACAACAGCGCCGAAACCATGTATGGACGATGCATTCATCCTAAAGGGTCCAGATTTGAGGACAAATCCTTTTAAAGGAGGAGGGGATGATGCAACATGGATCAGCAGTGACATAAAAGGATCAAGAAACATCATGTCCATGAGCATTAGGTGTGTTGGATCAAGATTGATTGCATCAGAAGCTGCTAGCTTTCAGCAAAATCCCAACGAGTATTTCTGGAATGATAATGGGTCACAATGCTATGTGTTCGAGCCTGGAGGGAACATCTTTATGCCGAGGTTCAGATGAGTGCAGGGGAACTAGGACATCAACGAATTTGATCTTTTGGATGGCTTGGATTTGAGGACAAATCCTTTTAAAGGAGAAGGGAATGATACAATCCTGTTCAGCTCAGTTCGCAGAATGGACCCAACCGCATTCAAAGGAGCATATCTTTCCAATAAAATGGAATTAGGCAACAAGCTCAATTGTTCTGGAAAACTTACTCTTCACAGCATCTTTAGCAACTAGACTGACCACAACGACATTAAAGGCTAGAGAGTTATGGAGCTTACAATCTGGGTGAATCAGGATTTGCGTAGAACAGACATATCCTCACTCCGGAGGGTATTCCAACTAAACCAGAAGGTTTCAGGCTATGATTAAAAAGGTTTTAGATTCTCAATCTGTCAAGGAATCAATGAAAAGATGAATCACTTGAAAAGACGCTGGGAAGAATTAGTTATGGATTTTCAAAGTCAGCAAACTTTCAGCTCGTCTGTCAAACTTGTCCGTGTGAATTCAAGAGCAAATCATCCATGTGAGGTATGAACATTATTCCAGCCATATTTTACCTTCAAGAAGGGTCTCTTAGCAGTTCAAAACATTCAAGAAACCTCAACATCAAGTTTTGGATCAAGTGATCAAGAAGGCTTGGTTATTTCAGCTCAAAAGAAGTCGAAGCCCAAATTAAGGATCTATTACTACTTGTTAGATGAGCAGCCACAAAGTTCAAGTCCAAGAAGCTACAAAATCAAGTTGTTTGTTTGGTTTACTCTGAACTAGTTTCGAACTCAATTGATGAGGAAAAGAAGCGTTCGATCAAAGCTCCAATTACTCGGTTTTAGGAATTGGTTTTTAGATTAGGATTTTTAATTATTTATGGTTATTGTTTGGTTTATTATTTTCGATACTTTGTTTAGTTTTAGGTTATTATTTTCTCCGGAAACCCTAGTAGATCATCTCTACTTAAGTGTTGTAATCTACAGCTTTTAGATTAATTCAGAGTTTTATGCAAATTTCAGTTTTCTCTTTTCTTTCTAAGAAAGTGAATCCCTGTTCATCTTTGAACAAATTGAATTTCTAAAGAGTTTATTCTCTAAGAGCTTCTTTATTCCAGATCAACAAAGGGTTAATTCTTTAGATCTAGGATAGTTCTATCCAATTCAACTCCAACGAAAAACAGACCTTGTTTTCGCAGAGAAAATTCTGAAAATCAGAACTGAAACTCTTGTTTTCTCGTTCAAAAGATCTTGGGTTGCATCACATTGTCTCTTTGAGTTTTTAATTTTGCAGGACATTCAACAATGGACAATGAGGAGATTGTGAGGAAATCAACAAGGATAGCTATTCGAAAGGAAAAAGCTTTAAAGATTCAAGAGCCAAGCAATCCTTCTAAACCCGAAAAATCCAAGAAGGTGAAAACATCTACTAAGAAGGATTCAATGAAGGGGATAAAGAAGCATGGAAAGGATAGAGCTAGTGAGAGAGAAGCTACTTTGAGTGATGAATCAGATGAGAATGGAGGAGAGACACAAGGAGAAGAGATGGGTTTTTTTCCTGGTTTCTCAAATCATAAATGATGTGCTAAAGTCTCGACCACCAAAGAAGCAAAGAAAGTCAAAAGCTAAAGGACTTAAGTTCACGGTTTTAGCTCCTCCGGAACCAAGAAGAAGAGTGGTTGGACCGAAGTTGGATTCAAATTTTGATTATGAGGCAGACCTTGCGACCATAAAGGTTCAAGTTCCATTGGAGATTCACTTACAAACACTTGATGCTCTAGGATTGCCAGGAGATGTCACTTGGTTCTTGGAAGCTTTTAAGTTGAGAACTTTTGTAGAGATTTCTTTCCTGGTCTATGAGGAGCTTACCAAGGATTTCCTTAGCACTATTGAGCTCTCATATCCCAAGAAAAACAATCTAAGGCTCAAGATGGATTTCTCACTTTCTTGGCTAGATATACCTCTTACTCTCTGACTATTGCTGAATTGTGTGAGATTTTGCACTTGGAATGTTTATATGAAGCCAAGTTTACCTCGGATCATGCGGCCTACACCGTTTCAGATTGATTTGCTCATGAGACAATTAGCGTCAGGCATTCGAAGGAGGCCAAGATAGGACATCAAGTTATTCGGTATGTGCATAGGCTCATTTTGCAGAGGATCTTCAGTAGGACCGAGCAGAGTTCAATACTTAGGGATGAGTTCTTTATCCTCATCTCTCCTGATTATGTTAGTCATCAAAGAGCCAAATATGGCGCTCTCCTAGCTAGGAGATGTGAAGCACGAGGATGCTAAGGAGAGTAGAGATCCCAACAATAGGTCTCATTTTGGAGAGATCATCACTGCTATCTTAACTTCTAGAGGAGTAGATTTGAGTGCTGAGACATCTATGTATTTCAGTGGATCGCTGTATCTCTCAGCACTTGCTAGATCTCTCTATCTTGCGAGATGTATTCAGGGTACGGAGACCTTCGCCTACAAGTTTGTGCCTCTTCACGAAAAAGAGCCAGCTTGCTACGTTCTTACTTGCTCGTCACTTCCATCTATGCAGGAAGGTCATACTCTTTTCGACCCTTTTCCTTCTCAGATTTTCAAGAGATCCCCAGAGTGTCTGATAGCTCAAGTTTTCACCCAAGCTAACATTGCAAGCGTAGAGATGTATGTTGTAGTGGTTCGGGATTGAATCCACAGAGACCAAAGAGTAGCACGAAGAATCAAGATCAAATAGCGGGCTAAGGCTAAAAAGAAGTTTTGTAGATTGATGCAAATGTCGAAATTAAAGAGAGCAAATAAACGCAGCAAGAAAATGAGGTTGTAACAATTCAGAAAAGTTTTGGGCATCGGGTGTTCTCAGGGAAACATTTCATTGTTGACTTAAACTACATATTAGGGAAGAGGTTAAGAACCGTATTGAACTCAAACTCTAATCTAGACCTGATCTACTTCCGTAGCATCAGCGCCCTATGCACTAGAAACCTTGAGACTAACTTCCGTTGACCCTTGATTTCTAGTCATGCAGTACTAACAGGTTTGATAGATTCACAATTCACTTAAACATCAACTTCCGTTGGCTTATAAAGAATTGCACATCTATAATTCTTTCAGGCATTTAGACATTCACCTTCCAGCAGTTAAACAAACTAAGATCAGAAGCTAAGTGATCAATTCAGTTTCATGCATTACGATTAACTATAGAAGAAGATCTATTAGATAATATCCCTAAACATGCAATCCTATATCAACAAATCATGAATCCCCTCTGTGAGAACCCTAAACCCAACGATTAAACTACTCACTCATGCTCAGAGAATTAACATAAATCAATTTCAAGAGAGACATAATCGTATTAATCAGTAAACAAAGAATAAGGTTCAAAATTCTTCTCAGATTCGTAGTACGGAAGATGATTCTTCCCCTTAGGTTACAAACTCTCTCTCTCAGCTCTCTCAAAGTCAGAAAGCTGCATAATATAAAAAGAAACTCGAGTCTAGGTCTTTTTGATGAGATCCAATCTGAAATAAGTTCGGTCTGGTTCTTCGTAAAATCGGTACGAAAATCGGGACAGGGATCAATCGATCCATGTCCTTGGATCGGTCGATCTGTGTCCAAAAATCTGGGTATTTTCTAGATTTGCGCAAACACTTCCTTCGAGGCTTGAAATCCATCCAAAATGCTTCCTTTTTGCACATTTAAGCTCGAATCCTGTAAAAACAACAAAGAACACAAAACCGCGCCAAAACAATCCGAATACATACTAAAAACCATAGATCTCGAATGAAAACCATACTAAAAACATACTAAAAAATTGACACATCAAATCCCCCAGACTTGAATCTTTTCTTGTACTCAAGTAAAGGAAACGAAGACTAAGCATGCGGGAAAAGATACTCAAAAACTGAATGGACTGCATGCTTTCTAAAAACCTTACCCTACGCTATTTTCGCTAATTATAAAGACTCAGAATAGTTAGAACATTCTCCCAAGCCCATCCATACTCTAAAATCTGAACCTGCAAACTCAGCTTCTATGTTAATAACTCTCTACATTCAATTAAACATGGCGTGAAACTTTTCACTAAAGAACTTATAATCAAGGAATAAGGCTAGGCATTCAAGGCTTTTTAGTTGTGAGGCTCAGAGTGTTTGGGGTA
>OVAN01006424.1:584-21349 GCA_900406275.1 Anastatica hierochuntica
CTAACAACCTAATAATCACTGAATCATGAAATCCTCTTTTGAGAAACCCTAAACCCAACTAGAGATCTACTCACACATGGCAATCAAATCAACACAAGATGAAATATGAGAAAACAAATTGTATTGAATGAAAATCAAAGAGTAGAGATAAGAAATCTTCTCCAAAAACGAAGTACAGAAGAGTCGGATCTCTCTCGGAATTACAAAGCTCAAAAGTGTGCTCTGGAAATCGAAAATAGCATCAACTGAATGGAAAACTCGAGTTCAGGTTTTAGGTAAAACAACTCAGTTCGTTTTAACTTCGGTTTGCGTTTTCAGATCCTGGTCCGAAATCGGGACAAGGATCGATCGATCCATGTCCCTTCACAGGACAAGGATCGATCGATCCCTGTCCTTCTGTGAGGACATTTCTTCAGTCTTCTTGAGACTTCCTTCGGTGCTTGAATTCCACTCCAAATGCGTTCTTTTAGTCCATTCAAGCTCCGTTCCTATAAAAACATCAAAGAACAACAAACTGCGCAAAAAAGATCCGAATACATACTAAAAATCGTAATTCTCGTATAAAAACCGTAGTCAAAACCGATAAAATATAAATACATCTCCAGACATCTTGTCCATCTCAGCGCAATAGGAGTAATCGGGAAGTTGGGTACGCCACAAAGCACCCATGGAACCACGACACTCGCGATACTCCCCGAAGGACTGGTGCGCGTGCTTGATCTGGTCAAAGTCGACCGCAAATTGGGCCGAACGATCAGCTACAACCGAGGCAATCTTGCGCTTTCTACATCTGTACACACGGCGGACATGAGACGCTTTTTTCCGCATCAACTCCTTCTCACGGAAGGAAGCCGCTTCAACTTTCTTTTCAAGCGGGAGTTCTCCTCCTCAAGTTTCTCGACCTTGAACCGAGCCATCTACACCTCTAAGCCGCTCACCCTAAGGGCCTCATCCATCACATGGAGACCCTACAAAAAGGGGTCCTTTAAAAATTTAGAGGAAAAATCATATGAATAAACAAAGTCATGTCATATGGTTGAAAACTAACCCCCATGCACAACCGCGAGGCTTCCTCATACTGCTCCGACCTGAGGAACCCTACGTTAGTCGCAGGTTAATTTGATGACACGTCGAAAGAGGCGAGGAGGGCGTCGAATTCGGACCCATCTCCAAAAGGCGGCAGTGAAGGTTGACTTGTACCGCTTCCGTCTCCACCTAGGAGATCATGGTACCACGCCTCCACAGATGACCCCTCTTGTCATCGACAACGCTGCCCCCATCGACGGTAGCACGTTCGTTCCTAGGAGACCTCTCCCTCTCCTTATCGGGAGGCATCTTGTAAGGAGTAAAGTTGTCCATGTCCGTTTCCAACTCCTCTTCCACGATCGTGTGAGGCTGAGCTCGAGTATTATGATACTCAACCGCGGTGCAAACTCGTTGCAGGGAAAAGTAACCCCAATGGAATGGACCTCCTTGAAGAAGGCCCCTAACAACGAATAAGTCTTCTGGATGGGGAAGGGGATCGATGACTGCAAAAAAAGAGCAGTCAGATATCGGCAAACGAAAAGAAAAGCGATTAAAGTATCTGAAAAAGATACCCACAGAACCCCATCTACGCCTAAAGAGGGGAACATATTATTTCTCGACAGAGGCGCTATCTAAACGAACAAAAAAATATCGTTTGTCCCAATTGTGGAAGTTGAAAGTAAACGATCGAATCATCGACATATTCTTCCTCGGCTTGAGAAAGTACCGCAGCGGCAGACCCATTCCCTTCGGATGCAAAAAAGCCAATAGGTAGTCGACGCTCAAATTCATCCCTCGCTCATAGCTTAAAATCAAAATCCTGACAAGGTGTTGAAGACCAGCGGGCGAAAGCTGGCTGATCGACAAGCCGTAATTATTTAAAAACTGAACTATGATCCCCATTATGGGAAACCATAGTCGACAGAACAGTAAGTGCACCTCGTAGCAAGTAAATTATCCACGAGGCCGAGAGATGGCCTCCTCTCCATGTTATGACATTCGAAACTTCACTCCCATCGGAAATTGACAGAAATCCTAGATGGTGGCGATAAAAGAGTCTCGGCATTCGCTCGGCTTGTCGCTAGCCCTTCTAAAGCTGGGCCTTGTCGGACACCACGATTCAGGCAGTGGAGGCACAACATTTCACGTAGCATGCCAATACACCTTCACCTCCCCAGGATCAATCGAGTGTGGCAAGAATTCAATTTTCGGCATTATTTCGTTCTCCCGAACTTGTAGATTTTTGGGAGGGAAAATGGACGATGAAGCAATTACGGAAACTCGGATATTCGAAACCAAAACAAAAAGAAAGAAGAGAGAGATGGAAAGGATAAAGAATTTTCTACCTTAAGGAAATTTTCTTGTGAAGATGAGCAAGTGAAAGATTTGGAAAGTTACTCCTCATACTTATATAAGGGAGATTAACTATTCATCCTTGAACTTTTTAGCCATCAATTCCGCCAAACTTACATAATGTGCCTTACACTTCGCAAGAACACTTTAACGATTCTTGCAAAATGGGGGCTAACTTTTGAGGTCAAAAACGGTTACGACGAAATCAATGCCTAAAAAGCACCACGAAAATATTGTCTCTCGTTCGGAAACAAAGAACATGAGGAGACTATCAAATTCAAGGTTCTTATCGCCTAGATCATCTTTTCCCGACCAAACATCGAAACCCCACGTCCAGTTGACCGTAAGCAATTACTCCATGAATTCTAGTCACCCGCGAGCGACTAGACACGGAAAGTATCGAAATCAATGCCCAAGACTTCCAAATATCTCCCGAAAGATCTCAAGAGACAAGTTTCGGGGTGATAAACAATCACCATAAACATCGGATAACCGCATCGCTCCCGAGATACGAGCAAGGTCTAGTCGCCCGTGGGCGACTAGTATCATCACGAAGTCTAGTCGCCCATGGGCGACTAGACACGAGCAAGGTCTAGTCGCCCATGGGCGACTAGACTCTCCATGAAGTCTAGTTTCCCATGGGCGACTTGACACGAACAATGTCTAGTTACCCATGGGCGACTAGACTCTGGACAAAGTCTAGTCACCCATGGGAGACTAGACTCTTGACAAAGTCTAGTCGCCCATGGGCGACTAGACTCTAGACAAAGTCTAGTCGCCCATGGAAGACTAGACTCTTGACAAAGTCTAGTCGTCCATGGGCGACTAGACGCAAACAATGTCTAGTCCCCCATGGGCGACTAGACTCTTGACAAAGTCTAATCTCCCACAGTTGACTAGACCACGTTCTCTTCATCATCCTCTCCTTAGGATCTTGGCTTGTCTTTCTCCCGTTTCGTCTCGATTGGGATTTCCGTTAAAGTTTCATGATAACAATCGTAAAGACTTGTTTTTTTCGTAAGAACTTCGTTTCGATCATATAAAACGATACCGGTTAACTCGAACACCGATATTAACTTAACTATACGATTGGTCTTATCATTTCGCGAAACAATAGTCGTGTAATTGCACGAAGAATGACTTCTCCGAAAGAAATCATAAAAATCACTTAATCGCAAAACGGCCCAAGAAGGCCTAAAACGCAACAAAGGTCCACTTACGATTTCAAACGAGAATGGGCCCAACTACGTTGACGATTTACCCGAGTTCCGCGAAAGATAAATGGAAAAGACGATAAAGTCAAGTTTAGAGATAAATATGGAAAATCGAGAAGATAAGGAATATTCTCGAAAAAGGATATACTCGAATCATAAAATGAATATTTCCGCAGAAGGATAAACTCGAACCAAGGGCATAAAAGGAAAGATGACCGACTTATGAAGACATATATAAGAGAGGCGAAGGAGAAGGAGAGAGACACACAGAAATTTCTACAGAACTTTGCACTTAGAGTGATTAGGTTATTTTTCCGTTTTTGTTAGTGAGTTGCAACTCAATTAGGTTAACAAGTCCTATGTTGTTAGAACTAGGGAACTCGCCTACAGCTCTTGCGGATAAGGCTTATCACCTGTTGTAACACTCACACACAGATTCAGAATAAGATCTCGATTGCTCAATTTTTGTTTCGATTCCTTTTTTATTTTTATTTCGTCTGTTATTTTGTATTATGATCTATTGGTGTTTGGCTTAGCATAAATTTGGAATCTCAAGGACAGTTAAGATTTCTTGGCTTTCCTCTGATTACGAAAATCTACAGTGTGAATTTCGGTTCCCACATTCACTTTTGATGTGAAACCCCACATTTGCCATTTAATTTGTTATATTGTTTATAAATTGTGTGATTAGTTGACTTTTAACATTTAAATTGTAATATATTAGTGACTTTTAATTTTCTTACGTTTAAATTTACATATATGGTAGATGTTTATATCAGACAAAGTAGTTGACTATGTCATTTATCAATGGAATAGTGTGACTAATTTACCTATTGTTGAAACATCTTATTATTTTTTCTTTACTATTTATAAAATATGAATCCGTTTTGAAAAATACAAAATATATTTAATAAAAAAAAAAACCTAATTTTGTGTATTTCAAATTTTGTTTCAATATTTATAAGAGTTGTTGGATCGATTTGAACTTTGAGGGGGATTTGAAGAAATAGAAAATAAAAAAAATAATGGAGAAATATTTAACAAAAAATAATTAAGAAATAAAAAGAAGGTCCACCACATGAACTTTTTGATATTCGACAAACGAATTGGTTAGTTACTTTCTTAGTTAAATATATCTAGGTGTTATATTCTTAAATAGTTTATTCTATTTGGTTATAGAGCTAATTAACCAAATTTTAAAAGGATGTCTAGTGGTTCAATTATGTTGACTTGTTGGGAAAAATTTAAAATTTAATATTCTCGTCCAAGGTCCACCATTTGATCTTCTTATCTTCGAAAATATAGAGAAAATCATAATTAATGGTAGCTTGTATTTTGTCACCTTTAAAAAATAGTTAATATATTTTCTTTCGTTCATGTTAATTTGAATCATCACGTGAAACGTCTATCATTGGTACTCATTATATTTATAATTATTCTATTGAACATAAGGCAAAAATTTAACTCATGCACTATGTTTGGGATTTTTTTTTGGTGATTCTTCAATGGAGAAGAACAAGAACAAAGGATATCAAAGGTTTTAGAGATTGAAGAGATGAGTTGAATAGATGTAAAAAAAATTCTTCTTTATTTATGAATAAGAGAGATTGATTACAATAATGTGAGTTTGTCAAAGTTTTCGGATCCTTGAATTAGGGTTCTTGCCTCTGTATTTAAGTTATCGAATAAGAGTATTTTCATATTTCTTTTAGGATAACTTCTATATTCGAGTCTATCTATACAATAAGAATTTTTTCCCTTATTCATTAAGGTATTTGTCCTTATCTCTTAAGATTTAGATCAGCTAAAGGGGTTATTTGCCCTACCTCGGCTATGACATCGGTTTGGCGGTGTTTCCTTGGCTATGACCTTGGTTTACACGTTCAACTAAGGAGTTTGTTTATGTCTCCTTGGTCTAGCTATGGCCAGACTCTAAGGGAATAAAATTACGCCCAACAGTTGCACCCACTCTTTATTTTCCACGTGTGGAATTTGAAGAGTAGATCCTTTCTTAAGAGATTTTGGTTCATACCTTAGTTTAGGATCAACTTTGTAAAAATAAAATGTGAGAGTATAGCTTCAGCCATGGCTCTCGTTGGCGTCGCCAGTTCTCGCTGCTATGGCTTCATCCTTGGTGAGTCTCATTAGCGCTAGCGGGCCACATCTTTTAGATGAACTCTTGGGCTTGAACTTTATGGCGCAATCAAGGCTTCTATTTTGTCTTTGGCCCATTACTGCTACGGTTAAATAGGAGGGAAAGTGATGAGTCTTGGTCATTTCATCTTTCTGCTTGCCTCCTCATAGTCATATTAGGGTTTTCTCTCAAGAGACTGCCACATTTTCTGCTTCTCCCGGTAAGTCCTTGGCATATCTCCGGTAGATCTCACTTTTCTTTTTCCCTTAGTAGTGTTTGCGTTGATGCAATGGCAGTAGATCTTTGCTTTCAACTCAGGGTTTCACCGTTGATGGTATTTTCTGAGGATCTTTGAGCAGGTTCTAACCATATTTCTTTAGATCTTGCAGATCTCTAACGGTTCCCGTCGTTCACATCTCTGTCGCTTCAACTTCTGGTACTAAGGTAACGTTTATCTGAGCCTTGTAGTGAATCATCGCACTTTAGTCATCTAATCCTTTTGACGAACCTGAGGAACTCGCTAAACGGTGGCTTTTAGCATCCCACTAATCATGTTTGTGGACATGCGGCCTAACTGTCTTTCCTTCTGGCTTATAGGTCCGAGATGAAATCATCAAGGGATCGGCTTATGAATCGCTTAGGAGTCTTTAGGACTTTCCCAAATTCAGGGGCCGCCTTTAGATTTCCTTCGTTGTCAAAGGTCGGAGATCTTGTAGGGATAAGGAGTCGGGGCCATCGATTCTCATCGATCTCCCCATAGTGCTTCAGGCCCTATTTGAAGGTGCGCAACGCCTGTGATAAGAGACTGACAACCTCCGAGATCTACCATCGAGTTAGGCAGCGAAGGGGGGCCATTGCCTTGGCTAAAGCCACGATTATTCGAATGGAATTCCACCTTGGTGATCTCTTCCTGTCGTTTAAGACACCCTTGGCGTTTATTTCGGCTTTGACATCGCAAAGGCTATCCATGGCGATGATTAGTGGTGTGAAGATGGCTCTTCAAATTGAAGATAAGCCGCATCAGCACCAAAAATCATGGTCGGAATACGGAGGAACCCTTAGTATGGTCACCAGGCCGTGCTGGGCCGTCGTGGTTACAACAACCACAATGGATGGGCTTGGTTCCTTTGGACTATACGGGGTCTATCACCACCATGGCAATAGAAGGACTCGAATCTTCTCCAGGTTGTGGGTGAGTTCCCCCCTTAGGCGCTTCTTCCCTATCTTTGGCCCTGATGTTTATACTCAGGTCTGATCTTATCTTCCATGGGGATACTTGGCGTAACCCCCTGGTGTGGATATGAATTTTGTAGATAGGCACTCTGGGTCCAAGGAGGAGACACGTCTTTAGGTTCAGCAGAAGTCCTCTAGGGCATTGCATGGCTTCCCACCTTAGTTTAGTCGTTCGAGATGTATTGATGAAACCCAATGTAGTAGTTTTCATTCTTCTGAGAAGATGCTTTGTAGTATTTGGTCTGTCATTGTTCCTTTATAAGAACTTTTCTGATGATGTAATAAAATCCACATGGTTTTTTTTCCTTTCGTTTATTTATTCTCCAAACTTGTCGCCATGGCCTTCTATCGCATCTGACTTGGCTTCCACCCCTTTGATACATTCCTTGCCTTAGTCTTGGCCCTAGGTTATGAGAATCTGAGTTGACTTCCGAGGTGGCCATGGTCTTTGAATGCATGATATAGATACTTCATTAAATGACCTTTCCTTCGTCGTTTGTAGGGATCATAACAACGCCTCATGACAAGGGTATCATTCTTGCTAGTGGAGGCCATGGCAAACCTTGTTATTTCTTCAAGTTGCAAGAGTTCTGATACCTTTGATGGCTTTTCATTGAGGGGGCATATAAGTCATCGATTGTCGTCTTGGCTTATATGCGATGGTTTCGACCAACGCCAAAATCTTAGGTTATTTGGCCTCGAAACTCTTTGTGTCTTTGAGACTCAAAATTTCAATCTTGATAGGCCGCTAGGGCTTTTATCCCATTCTCTTTTTGGCTTCTTCTTACTGCTTTTCACTCCTTCGACGTCCTTATTGCTTGATCATCTTCTTAGTATAGTATCTTGGTAGACATACTCTATCGAGGAGACGCCGAATCAATGTTGAAGTCTTGGTTAACCGCAACAACTGCCTTTGTGACAGATGGGTTTGCACTAGATTATCTTCTGAAGGTGTAGACTATGGATTCCGGATCCTCTTTTTAGATGTCTGATCTTATCAGATCCATGGCAGAAGTCACCTCCTTGCGTTCTCTTATGAGTTCCAGGGCTTTCTTGCTCTTTGGACATGACATTCAGAATTATGGGGCTTTCGACTTTGAAAGGTTGAAGCACTCTTTTAGCTGTTGGTTCTGGCCGCACTGCTAGGGCCCAAATATCCATAGCTTTGGTAGATCCAAGATCTTTCGTCGTTGAATCCATCTTTAAGAAAGCGTGGGGCACATGGCCCTAGTGGACTATATCTCTGGGCATTAGATTTACAAACTTTTTGTTTTGGTATCTAAGACTGGGGGCACATGGTCTTAGAGAACTAGGGGTTCATGGTTGTCATAACCAAGTTTAATTGTGGGGCATTTAGGCCTAGTTAACCATGGGTTCATATCTATCAGACTATGAAAGTCTGGTTCTGTGAGACAGGGTCTTGCCAATTTTACTTCTTATGAGTCGCGAATTCATAAGCGTTTAATTGTCAAGCCTAAGGCTCAATTTGATCTTAGGCTCAATTTGATCATGTTTTATTACATAAATCGGTGGGCACAAGGCTTGGGCATAAAACCTTAGTGAGTTGTTCGAACTCGGTGGACACACCTGCCTCTAAGCACACCTGCCTCTAGGCACACCTGCTTGTTTGGACATTTAGTCCTTGGGCGCGAAGTCTTATTGACACTTTGTGTCAGATTTTTTGCTAGCTTTATTATGACCGACCGATTTTAAGTTTTTCTATGAGCCACGTACTAGGATGGACAGGGGTGCACATGTTCCATTAGTTTTGCTAACTCATAGTTTTGATGCATTGCATTTACCACCATTAGGAGCATGTCCTCATTTCGCCATGGCTTTTCAACCATGGTTTTTAGGAGCCCGTCCGCTTTAGATGGACCATAGATCCACATTTCGCCATGGCTTTTCAACCATGGTTTTTAGGAGCCCATCCACATTATATGGATTTTTTTGAGTTGGCTTGTTAGCCTTGGCGGGTCTAGGGTTGTACCCTATTTCACTCCAAAAAGGAAGTCGCAAGCATCATTGATGCTCGCAGTTTTCTCTGTTTAGATTGTTGATTATTCTTGGTTATTACTAATCTAGGTTCTCGTGGTCAACTCGGTCCACATCATTTAGGATCGGTCTAGTTATTTTCAGAGGCGTTTAATGTATACCAGATTTTCTTTAAAAAGAATCGCGTAGGTGATAAATCGCTCTTTCACTGAAAATCAATTTTTTATTCTAGACTTGCCCCTGCATCATGGACATTTAGATATGGAAAGAAAAAAAATCAGAATCCCCCTTTACCAGGGCCCCATTGTTTATTGAGCGCCATGGTCTAGGGGTTTGTTTACCTTAATCGACCCCCGTGCTCCCGTCAGGCTCGCCTCTTGACTGTGGGCTTGCCCCCTGATCGGTATGTGACATTATTCTTCGAGGGCTACTTTCTTCATGCAATGGCTCGATATGTATCTCCATGGCTGTGGCCATTGAGTGGGGCTTTGGAGCATTGGCTCTGAGGGTCGTATGGTAGCATAAGTGAGCCCGTTTCAGATCTCCTCTGATCTCTCTTATTCCCCAAGGTGTTGGTAATTTCAAGGACTGGTGTAGCGTCGATGGAACGACCTTCATATCATGTATCCAGGGCCTCCCCATTATTGCGTTGTACGCTGAAGAGCAATCCATAATGAGGAACTTGGTCATTTGATTGATACCCCCAACGTATACTGGTAGGGTTACTTCTCCGATGGTCTGCTTTACTTTGCCACTGAATCCGACTAGAGAAGTGGAATTTTAGGTGATCTCTTCTTCGTCTAGTCCCAAGCCTTCGAAGGCGTTTGTAAAGATTATATTAGTTAAGTTGCCATTGTTGATGAGGATACACCTCATGAGGCATCATGGTACAAAGTTATCACTTTTTCTTCGGTATTGGTGATGAAGCTTATTATGCCACGACCATCTTCGCGTTCTTTGCTAATTGTCATGACATTTACTCTGGACCTTGGCAGCACGAGTGCTCCTCTTGGCAGCAGAGATTATCACTCCGCTTACCTCTGACCCTCCAGTGACAAAGTTGATGACATGGCCTTGCCTTGGCGAATCAGGCCTTGGACCCATTGGGAAATCATTCTTGGTTTGTTCGTGAATGAGAGCCTTTGCTTTGTCCAAGAGAAACTCTCGTAGGTACACCTTCTTGAGCAACTCATTCACTTCGAGCCTTAGCTGGAAGCAACCCTCCGTTAGGTGACCGTGGTCATGGTGAAAATCGCACCATTTGGATGCGTCTCTCTTGTGCTGGGGGGCTCTCATTATCACTGGCCATTTGACTTTTCCTGTCATTGTCCCAACTGGATCACTATTTCAGCTGGGGATATAATCATGTTGGACATGTCGGGCAGGTCATGGGCACATACTTCTCGTTCTCCACTTTTGCTAAGGGCTTCAACCATCTTTTGGAGCCACCAACTGCGTAGTTTTCAGAACCAAACTTAGCGTTGGATTTATCCTCTCTGGTGGTCTTGGAGTGACCATGCGCTTTGGGATGGTTACTATGTGCCAGTTGGGCCTGATAGGCTACGTCCGCCTCCCATTTAATTTAAGCCCAAACTTTGGAGAGTACATATTCCATAGTGTGGCAGGGGTATTTGGTGAGGTCTTTGTACAGGTCACCGTCGTTCAGCAGTCCTTTTCTGAAGGTTAAGATGGCCTTGGAGGTGACACAGTTAGGAACCGACACTTTCTTCCTGTTTAATCGGTGGAGATAATCCCTCTGGCTCTCGTCTGGGCGTTGCTTGATTCGATAAAGATCATCGGAGGAGCGTCTTAAAATTCGGTTGCTAGCGAACTGCTCGATAAAGCGGCCGTTAGCATGGCAAAAGATTTGATGGAGTCATTTGCTAGGTTGGAGTACCACAGTAACGCTGGGCCTGTGAGGGTTGCTCCAAATCCTTTTCACATAAAGACTTCTATGTGCTTATAGCTGATGGGGGCGGTGAGCATGCGTTGGCGATACTGCGAGATGTGCGTATTTGGATCATTGATGCCATCGTATAGTGTCATGACCGATCAAGAGAATCTTTTAGGGACTTCGCTAAAGGCGATAGCGTCGACGAAGGGCGTTTCCGCGTAGGAGTTGGGAGTGCTCTTGATAATCGGTGGAGCTACTCCCAGCAGACGCTTTATCATATTCTTCATGGTTTCTAGCCTTCCCGTTAACATGGCTTCTACATCAGGGGCCTCATTAGCGTTTTCCTCGTAGGTTTGCTAGGGCCTCTCTGATGGTGAGAGCTAGGGGTTCGGGTCAGCCCTGAGCTTGGATTCTGATGCGTCCGAGTCTCCTTAACGACCTTTGTTGGCGTTTGGCCTAGCAACTGCATCGATAGGACTTTCCTTTTGAACCTAGCACACCTTCCATCATCTTCGCCATCACCGTCGGGTGTATGAGCGTCTGTCTATGCCGCCGAAGCTTTGAGAATCGTGTTCTCATCTTCTAGCTCCTTTAGTCGAACTTCATTCTCTCTTAACTTTGCCGCGATTAGCTCGTACTCTTGAAGCTTCGCCGCGATCGCCGCATCGTTGGCTGTCTCCGGCGTTTCCTCCTCGGGTTGAGTTGCGGCTACTTCCTCGGACATGGATTCGAGGTTTTTGTTACTTTCTGGTTCGGACGAACTATTAGATTCACTCATCTTTATTTCTTTATTCTTGTTGAAATCTCCCCCTCCTTCTAGCGCCAAACTGTTTGGGTTTTTTTTGGTGATTCTTCGATGGAGAAGAACAAGAACAAACGATATCAAAGGTTTTAGAGATTGAAGAGATGAGTTGAATAGATGTAAAACGATTTTTCTTTATTTATGAATAAGAGATATTGATTACAATAATGTGTGTGTTTGTCAAAGTTTTTGTATCCTTGAACTAGGGTTCTTCCCTCTGTATTTAAAGTTATCGAATTAGAGTATTTCTATATTTCTTTATGGATAACTTCTATATTCGAGTCTATCTATACAATAAGGAATATTTCCCTAATTAATTAAGGTATTTGTCCTTATCTCTTAAGATTTAGATCAGCTAAGGGGGATATCTGCCCTACCTCGGCTATGACCTCGACTTGATGGTGTGTCCTTGGCTATGGCCTTGGTTTACACGTTCAACTAGGGAGTTTGTTTATGTCTCTTTTCTCTAGCTATGGCTAGACTATAAGAGAATAAAATTACTCCCAAGACACTAGGTGAAAATCAATATCTAGAAGAAAATATTATGCATGAAACTAAACTATAAGTGAGTACTTTTATATTACTAAATTAGAAAAAAAAATATATAAGGCAATAAATTACGAAAAGAAAAGAAACATCAAACAATGAAACAATATGGAAGATATTCCGCGAAAAAAACTTAACATTAAAGATATTCACGCTCAGGAATAAGATGTTTAACCATAAACCACTGTAACAAAAGACTATATATAATCAGCTAACAAATAAACTTATGAAAATAATTTTGAAAATACATAATCAATGAATACAAGACATGACATTAGATTCAATACACAATTAACGAACAAATTTGTTACATATTAAGTGGTCTTGACTGTTTCAAGAGTAGTTCCTTGTATGTAATTTTGATGCTACACATTCATAATCTTCACATGAAGTATCCAATCATTCTTTGGTATGATGACATCAACGACATTGTTAATAATTTCCATAATATCAACTAAACTTGTGAAACTTTGTATCGTGTGTTGTTTGATGGAAAAAATTGGATTGAAGTTTTTTTTTGTAACCATCACATACAATTCCATAATCTTAGAGCCAAAGACAAAGTAATAGATAGCTTCTGTTAATGTTTGATACATCAAAAATATATTATTGACATAAAAATAGTACACATGTATCATTATAACCATAAAATTCATATTCAATTTGTATATATATCAAAGAAACTTTTGTTTTACAACTTTGAAACATTAAAAAATTTAAAACCTAATAAATGTAGAATATTTAGAGTTATGTATGCTTGAATTCTGTAAATTTAAAATTTTTTAAAAAAGTTAATTTATATATTTTTCGGTGTAATGTATTTTCTAACTTTAAATCCACAAAATATTATCTACTAATATTTTTGAATTCATTTCATAAATAATTCCACTGAATGTATATTGAATGTATCTTACGATATAAAGGGGAACGCATTTGACGTGAGCTTGACACGCCATCAAATTATAACTTACGAGAATTTGACACGTGCGACTAATCAATCGGATTATTGACATGTGTCAAGTATTTAAAATTTCCAATTTCGTGTAAGCAAATTCTTTTATTTTACATAAATAAGTAAATTTTCTATTTCCATTAAACATTGAAATTTGAATATTAAATATTTTATTTCTGTTAAAACAATTAATATTAATTATTATATATGCAAACATGATAAATTATAATATTAAACTAAAAAAGTTGTTTCACGCGATATTAAAAAATCAAATTAATTTAGATGATATTGATTGTTGTTTGGGGGTTTTTTTGGCGATTCTTCGATGGAGAAGAACAAGAACAAGGTTATCGATGAATTTTTAGGGTTTTAGGGAAGAGATGAACAAAAGAGACAGAGGCAATGTAAAAGACTCTTCTTTATTGATGAATAATAGAGGTCAATTACAAAAGTTTATGTTTATCAAAGTCTCGAGGCCGGATCCTTTAATTAGAGTTCTTCCCTTTGTATTTATAGCCTTCGAATTAGAGTATTTCTATATCTTTTATGGATAACTTCTATATCCGAGTCTATCTTACAAAAGGAATATTTCTTTAGATTCATTAAGGCATTTATCCTTATATCTTAAGATCTTAGACCGACTAAGGGGATATTCGTCCTACCTCGGCTATGACCTCAGCTAGGCGATGGTGTGCTTGGCTCTGGCCTTGGTTAGCACCTACAACTAGGGGGTTTATTCATGTATCCTTGGTCTAGGCTATGGCTGGAATCTAAGGGAATAAAATTAGCCCCAATAGTTGCGCTCCACTCTTCATTTTCCACTTGTGGAATTTGAAGAGTAGATCTTGTCTTAAGAGACTTCGGTTCATACCTTAGTTTGGGATCGACTTTTTAAAAAATATAAGCAATAAGAGTAGCTCCACCCAAGGCTCTCGCTGATGTGGCTTCATCCTTGGTGAGTCTCATTAGCGCTTGGTGGGCCGCATCTTTTAGATGAACTCTTGGGCTTGAAATCCATGGCGTGGTCTAGACTTCTCTTTTGTCTTCGGCCCATTTCCTCTAGGGTTAAATAGGAAGGAAAGTGATGAGTCTTGGTCATTTCACTTGTTTCGCTCCTCAAAGTCAAATTAGGTTTTCTCTCGAAAGGCCACCATTTCCTCTGCTTTTTCCGGTAAGTCTTTAGCATATTTCCAGTAGATCTGGCTTTCTTTTACCCTTAGTAGCGATTGCATCGAGGCAATGGCAGTAGATCTTTAATTTTGACTTAGGGATTTCACCGTTGACGATCTATTTTGTAGATCTTTGAGCGGTTTTTAACATTTCTTCTTTGTTTCTATAGATCTTTAACGGTTCTCGTCGCTCGCATCTCTATTGCTTCAACTCCCAGTAGGTAACTTTTCTCCCACCTCTGTGGCGAGCCGATGTGCTTTAACCATCTGATTCCTTTAATAATCTTGTAGAAATCGCTAAAGTGGAACTTTTAGTGTTTCGTCATCCGTTAAATATGGGCATGCAACATGACTGTCTTCCTTTCTAGCTTGTAGGTCCGAGATGAGATTATCAAATGATCGGCTTCAGAATCGCTTGGGAGTCTCTTGGACTTCCCCAAATTCAGAGGTCACCTCTGGATTTCCTCCGTCATCTAAGGGTGAGGACCATGTCAGAATAAGGAGACAAGACCATCGCTTCACGTCGATTCCCCCATGGTGCTTCGTAATTGGCCTGAAGGTGCTCAGCGTCTGTGATGTCAGAGTAACGACCTCTAGGGTCTACCACCGAGCTAGGAAGCGATGGCATGTTACTACTTTGGCTATCACCATTCACTACAAGAAAACTGTAAATTTGAGACTACTTTTTGTGACTAAAAATTTAGTCACAAAAAGTTGCGAGTAATTTACTACCAACTTGTGACAAATTACTGACTACAATAACTATAGATGCTACTTAGTCACAAATTTAAGACTAAAAAGAATAGTGGCAAAATAGTAGTAAATTAACGACTACATGGAGACTATATAAATTAGTCTTAAATTTATGACCAAGTTGCAACTATTTTCATACTATTATTAAATTACAGGGTTTAGGGATTCGGATTTTTCAAAATTATGATTTAGTCACAAAGTAGTCTTATATTTCCAACGATTTTGCGACTAATTTCATACCATATTATAAATACAGGGTTTAGGGATTTGTTTTTTCAAAAATTTAAAATTTAGTCACAAAATAGTCTTAAATTACCAACAAATTTCCAACTATTTCTATACTACATTTTCATTATAGGGTTTAGCGATTGGTTTTTCTCATATTTTTTTAATTTAGTCACAAAATGGTCTTAAATTTGCTACTAAGTTGCGACTATTTTTTTTAATCTGTAACTTTTTTGCCACTATAGCAACAATTTAATTGTATTTCTTCAAATTGTATATGATATAACTATATTATTGTAAAATGATTGACTTTTATATATATTCCTACCAATAAAACAATCCATCTATAACTATTTTATATTATAAGTGAAGAAAATTATTTTTTGCTACATACTACATAATATCTTAAGTGTTTGTTTATGTTTTAAGTTAATATTTTCTGATGCTTTAGAAAAAATTCTTGCAAAAAAAATAAAATAAATTTTGTAATTATTATTTTTAAGTGAATTACAAGTCTTAAATATTAAGGTTAGTGAAATGTACACTACTAAAAACAATCAATATAGTTACGAATTTAGTGATGATAATAAGTTGTAGCAAAATTTTGCGGCACATTGATACAAACTAGTCACAAAGTTAATAATAATGTATTTTGTAGCATTTTTTGTGGCAATATGTAGTTAAAAAGTGACAAGTTAGCTACAATATGCTTCAAACCCTAAATCATTTATCTTCAAATTTCAAAAATTTAAACCCTACCATTTATACATAAGGTTTAATTAGATAAATTAAAAGCTTGTATCTTCTTGATGAATAAAGAGAGGTGTGGATCACCCTTCTATGAATCATAGCCGTTGATAATGTTAATCTAACGGGTCAGATTGATCTACTTTAATGAATATTTTTTTAATTTTGTTTTATCTCTTCTTCCACTCTCTCTTCCACACGATTATTTGTTCCTCTTCTCCTCATCTCATCTCCATCTCTCTTTTTCCTGTGCTCTTCTTCTTTCAAGCAAATGGATTTGCTCGAGCCTTCTTTCGGAATTTCCATCCATTCCAAAAAGGTAATCTCTTGTTCACTCATTGACTTGATCTAAAGGACGAACTTTTGTTGTGAAATTTTGGGAATAAAGGTTTATAATATCTGTCTATGTAGAAGGAAGGTGTAACGGTGGGGATCAAAAATCGCCGTCTTTGTCGTTAGTCTCCGTCATCGATCGATTTCTAGATCTACGATGAAACCAACAAAACAGACTGTGGTGGTGCTGTGAGACGGTGTGGTGCTTTGGCGGTGGTGGTGGTTCTCTGTCCGAAGGGATTTTTTTAGAATTTTTTTTCTATTTGTTTTTTTTTAAATTTTTGTATTGTATTTTATTTCATATATGTATTTGTAATTTTTTAAAAAGATTCTTAAAAAATATAATTTGTTTGATTATTAAATATCGTAATAAAGAAAATATATATTTTTAATCATTTTTTAAAATTATTGAAACAAAATGATGAATTTCTATTTTTTTTTAAAAAAATATAAAGAGTCACAAATTAGTTGCTAATTTAATACTAACTAATTTCATATCTAAAATGTCGTTATATTACTACTATCATAAAGAGTCGTTAAATTGTCGCTAATATACGACTACCAAAGAGAGTCGTAATATAGTCGTAAATTTGCGACTACTTGGCCACTAAATAATTTAGCGACCAATTTTTTGCGACTATATATTATAGTCGCAAAATAATCGTAAATGGCCTTTTGCGACTATTTTGTGACTATTTTTTTGGTGGAAAATCATTTGTTTTCTTGTAGTGATTGCTATCTGAATGAAATTCCACCTTGGTGATCTCCTCCTACCGTGCTGGTCATCCTTGATGCTTCCCTTGGATTTAACGTCGCCAGGGGCTGTCCATGACGAGGACTTATGGAGTGAAGATGGCTCTCCAGGTTGAAGATGAGTCGTGTCAGTATCAGAAACCATGGTCGGAATACGATGAAACCCTTAGTACAGTCACCTGGCCACCCTGGACCATTGCGGCCACAACAATCACAATGGACAGGCTTGGGTCCCCTTGGACTTTTCAAGGTCTATTTCCGCCATGGCAATAGAAGAACTCAAGTCTTCCCCAGGTTTTGGGTGAGTCTCCCCCTTAGGCGCATCTCTCCGATCCTTGGCCCTGGTGTTTATAATGTGGTATGATCTTATCTACCAGGGGAATACTTGATGCAACTCCTGGGGTTGATCTGACTTTTGTGGATAGGCACTATGGGTCTAAGGAAGGGAGATGTCCTTAGCTTCAGCAGAAGTCTTCCAGGACATTGCATGACTTCTCACCTTAGCTTAATCGTTAGAGATGTACTGATGAATCCCAATGTAATAGCTTTCATTCTTATGAGAAGATGCTTTTGTTCTATTTGGCTTGTCATCATTCCTTTGTAAGAACTTTTCTAATGATGTAATAAAATTCATAGACTCCTTTGCCTTTTATTTATTTATTATCAAAATTTGTCTCCATGGCCTTCTATTACATTTGACTTGGCTTCCACTCATTTGATCCTTTCCTTGCCTTAGCTTTGAATACGAGATATATATATCTTTTTAAGCGACCTTTCCTCCATCATTTTAAGGGACTGTAGTAATCGCCTTACTGTAAGGATGTCATCCCCGCTAATGGAGGCCATGGCAGACCTTGTTACTTCTTCGAGTGGCAAGAATCTTGTTACCTCCGATGGCTTTCTATTGAGGAGCCACGAAAGTCAGCGATTACCATCTTGACTTATATGTGTTGGTTTTGACCAGCACTATACTTCACCCCATGTGGGTTTCTTTTTGGGTGTCGAACTTCTTTTGGATCTTTGCGCCTTTGAGCTCGTTCTCAGGTCGTTTGGCCTCGAAACTTTCGTTTCTTCGAGACTCGAGGTTTTAACCATGATAGGCTTTCTGGGGCTTTTACCTCATTTTCTGCTTGGCTTCTTCTTGTTGTTTTTCACTCTTTCGACTTTTTATTGCTCGGTCATTTTCTAAGTATATCATTTTGGTAGACATACTCTATCGAGGAGACGCCGAGTCAACATTATAGCCTTGGTGAACCGCAACAGCTGCCTTTGAAATGAATGGGTTTGTGCTGGTTGCGCTAGATCATCTCCATACTTTTTCCTGAAGGTGTAGACAATGGATTCAGGATCCGTCTTTTAGATGTTTGGTCCTGTCAGGTCCATGGCAGAGGTTAGCTCCTTGCGTTATCTTCTGAGTTCCTAGGCTCTCTTGCTCTATAGGCATGACATCCGGATTTGTGGGGCTCTCAACCTTGGGCGGTTGAAGAACTCTAATTTGTTGGTTCTAGTCGCTCTACGTGGGCCTAGATATCCATGGCTTTGGTAGGTCCACGATCTTTCGTCGTTGAATTTGCAATCAAAGAAAACATGTGGCACATGGCCATGGTGAATTAGGCCTTGGCCCTATGGGAACGTCATTCCTCATCTGTTCATGAATGAGCGCCCTTGCTCTATCATAGAGGAATTCTCGTAGGTATCCCTTTCTGAGTAAGTCATTCACTTCGAACCTTAGTAGGAAGCAATCCTCCATTAGGTTATCCTGGTCATGGTGAAAATCGCACCACTTAGACGTGTCTCTCTTGTGCTGAGGGGCCAGCATCTTTACAGGCCACTTGACTTTTCTGGCCAAACATCCCAACTTGGTTACTATCTAAGTCGGGGATATCACCATGTTGGACATGTCAGGCCAGGTCACGGACACGTACTTCTCGTGCTCCACTTTGGCTGAGGGCTTTGGCCATCCTCTGGGGCCACCGTTGGCGGAGTTTTCAGGTCAAGACTTAGCGTTAGATTTATCATCCTTGGTGGTCCTAGAATGGCCAAAGGGTGGCCCCAGAGGATGGCCAAAGACCTTATTCAAAGTCGAGCACGAGAAGTACGTGTTCGTGACCTGGCCTTGACATGTCCAACATGGTGATATCCCCGACTTAGATAGTAACCGAGCTAGGATGTTTGACCGGAAAAGTCAAGTGGCATATAAAGATGCGGGCCCCTCAGCACAAGAGAGACACGTCTAAGTGGTGCGATTTTCACCATGACCAGGGTCACCTAACGGAGGATTGCTTCCAGCTAAGGATCGAAGTGAATGAGTTACTCAGAAAGCGATACCTACGAGAGTTTCTCTCTTATAGAGCAAGGGCACTCATTCATGGACAGACCAAGAATGATGTTCCCATGGGGCCAAGGCCTAATTCGCCATGGCCATGTGCCCCCCTTTTCTTAGAATACAAGTTCAACGACGAAAGATCATGGACCTACCAAAGTCATGGATATCTAGGCCCCAGTAGAACGGCCAGAACCAACAGATCAGAGTGCTTCAGCCGATCGAGGTTGAGAGCCCCACAAATCCGAATGTCATGTCTAGAGAGCAAGAGAGCCCTATAACCCATAAGAGAATGCAAGGAGCTAACCTCTGCCACGGACCTAACATAACCATACATCTAAAAGACGGATCCAGAATCCATAGTCTACACCTTCATAAAGAAGTATTAAGATGATCTAGCATAACCCATTCATTGCAAAGGCCTCTGTTGCGTTTTACCAAGGCTATAATGTTGATTTGGCGTCTCCTCGACAAAGTATGTCTATCAAGATAATAGAATAAGAAGATGAACGACAATAAAGAGTCGAAAGAGTGGAAAACAACCAGAAGAAGCCATGCATAAAATGGGACAAAGGCCCTAGCGGCCCATCAAGATTAAAAGTTTTGGGTCTCAAGGACCCATAAAAGTTCAGAGGCTTTTCAGCCCGACTACTGAGTACAAGGGCACGAAGGCTCGAAAAGAGTTCCATAGACAAGCAATGACGTTGGCCGAAGCCAGCGCCTGCATAGCGAAACAAAAGAAAATTGATTTTTTACGCCTTAGGGGCACCTTCTTCTTCCTTCTTCTCTTCTTCAGGGGGTTCATTGGAGGAGGGGCCTCAGAGCCCTTAGCTAGGGATGCCAACGTCACTTTGAGAGGAGGAGCGGGTTTTCCCTCAGCTAAGGCTGCCAGGAGGCGTACCTCTTGGACCTCATAGTCAAAATTGGCTAAAGGACAATCTTTGTGAGCCCCAGTCAATAAGTCCTTAGCTATCTCCCATTTGGTCGTTACTTCTGCCATGCCTTCAACCATCTCCTCCTTGGTTATAGCCTTGTCTCCCTTCTTGGACTTAGCCTCTACCTGGATAGCAAGATGATCTGCCTCTCCTTGAGCCTCCGCTAGCGCTTCCTTGAGCTCCCTGACTTCGCGACCCCTTGCCTCCGATTTCTTTTGCAGAGCTCCAATCCTTTTTTTCTCCACTGAAAGCTCCGCGAAGGCATCTGATGCAACCCAAGATCTCTGAACAAGAAAACAGACTTGTTAGATCTGAAATTCAGTTAACAGTCTGCGAATTTTAATGATGAAAATTCGATGGAGAGAGAAAGAGATAGAT